>JAAGKR010005560.1:17159-49977 GCA_011419295.1 Clarias macrocephalus
CAACAGTCTAATCACCCTGGAAAACACAACAACTGGGCTGATACGTTTACTAAAGGTGTTTTTATCACTCTGCCCCGAAGGCATCCTGCACTACCCAGACGTTAACAAGCACATGAGCTGGAAAAACTGAACGATGACAAGCCACTGGCTTTTAAGATACTCATGCAAACACCAAGCATTACTACAGGAGAATTCTTCAACTGAGTACAGCAATGACCAGCTCGTACTCTCTCGTGTCATGGCACAGTGATTAAAAGCATTCCATCGAACCCAGCAAAGGGTGAAAGATCTCCTCCTACACTACAAAAATAACTGGGTAACAAAAAACTGATTTTTTATTATATTTTTTAAGAAATAACAGACAGCAATGTGTTCACCAACATGATTAAATTAATTAGGATGGCAATGTGTGGTTGTTTGATGAATTACAATCAACATAGTGAAGTGTTTTGCTTCAAGAGGCTCAAAAAAAAAAAAAAGAAAAGAAGAAAAAAAGAAGAACATTTGTATTTGCCTTCTTCCAAGGGCTGAAGAAACTCTGGGTTGGAGACTTTCATGCAGTTTTTTTGTAAGAATATAATAATTTATAGCACTTTTCCTCTGAACAGCAAAAAACAGCTTGGTAATAAATCCAGACTAGTCTTGTATCCTTGTCGAGTGTGTGCATGTCCGCTTCCTATTATGTAACAAGGCCTGCGAAAGTTCTAGTGAGAGTGAGAGGTAGGAGTAGTTTTAAAACCACATCAGGTATTTGCAAAAATTAAGTGCATGACCTTAATGTGTAAAATTTATTTTTTTTATTTAAAAGAAATAAATTAATTTAAAATTTTAATAATAATAGATTGCAAATAATTTTTATATTTAAAAAAATAATTAGTAATAATTAGCAAATGTGTAATTGTCTACATTTATTTTCAGATTATTTTGCCTTCTGATTTGTGAACAAATCTAAATATTGTGACTTCCATAGCGTATTGTACAATAATGATACAGAAAATTGATGTAGCTCATTTGTCACAACGTTCATCCCGAACATCTACCCCATATTATTCACATAAACATTAGCAGTTAATATTTATATAATGTTTGTTACTGAAGCTCAAATTGTACCCAGTGTGTTGGAACTGAGTAATAACAGTTATCAGGACTGGTTTTGAGTAATTATTTTAACTAGAAGAGTCAAATTTTGCAATTATTTTTAAAAAAATACAACAAAGTATTAAATCTGATCAACTGTCTTTTCTCAAAACTGCCCCTTAATTGGAAGAGACCAACAAATCATTCTTGTGTACATTTTGCTGTCTTGTATTAAAGGCCACACCTGAGGACCAGCACAAACAAAACCAGGTCACATTTCTATACTAATCTATACTGCCTAAAAAAGGAGGGGAAAAAAATTGTTGGACTGCCCTTATTTTCTATTATGGAGAGTGCATTCACCATGGCATTGTTTCATCTGCCTCATGCAACCTCATAAAATTTATTTCCGTCCAGAGCTGATTTATTTTTTGGCAGAGGTCTGGTATTGATGAAGGGAAAGCACGTTCTCCAGCACGTTTCAAAGACTTTTAATGGTGTAAAAATGATTCCTCATGCTCTCAGAACCATTCATAATGTGAGTCCTGGAATAAACCTGTTCCATCAGGAAAGAAAAACTCCATAGATGTGATAACCTGGTCATTCAGTATGTTCAGGTCGTTAGCTGTGGCTAGAACTGACCAACTGAAGCAACCCCAGATGCATGATGGGTGCGTCGCTTCAAGCACTTCATTTACTCTGTTGCACTCATCACTCTGGATTAGGTCAATCTGGACTCAGACAGCACTTTTTTTCTCCATTGCTACAAAATCTAATCTTTTAGCTCATTAGCAAACTGAAGCTAGTTTTCTTATGGCCACGCTGCTCTTTAGTCCCAATCCTGAGGAGTTCTCATCACATTGTGTGAATGCTCTCATTCCATGTGTGTGCATGGAAAAGCTCTTACTTTCACTAACAAACACAGCTATGATTTCTACTAGGGGTGCACCAATTGATGGGTCGCCGATCATAATCAGCCGATAATTGCTTTGGGAAGTTTGATCGGCCGTCTCTATAATGGCAGATATAGAAAAGCAGATCAGATGATTTTGTTTTTTTTTGCACCCTGCTAAAATGGCTTCACCGGTCTGGCAATTCTACGTGTTGTGTGAAAAAGACAATACATTAGCAATCGGCAACCTGTGTAACAAGACATTTCACGAGGCATTTTAACACCCAAAAAAGCACCCAAGGCATTTTAACACCACAAACCTCATCAGACATTTGAAGGTTAGTCCCGTAAAGGAACACGAGCAGTTTTCAAAGTTTTCAAAGAGTTCAGCCACTCACGCGCCGCCATTCACTCAGCTGTCAGTAATACCCCCATCTCACCTACGCGGTTTCGCTCGTGGCTGTAAGTACGGTTTATCATGATTCACCGCAAGTTTTGACGCAGTGATTACGTATCCATCTTACCGCGTGAAAATTTTAACATGGTTAATTAAACTAAACATTAAATTACACGTTTAATTTTTTTGGTGGTCCTTGCAGAATTTCCGGCGACTCACGTCCTACTTGTATGTTATTTTATTTAATTTTATACAATCTACAGGAAAGATGCATTTGTCAAGCTCTAAGCTGTTCCCAATTACTAACCAAGCACAGGTTGCTATGTTTTAAGTTGACGTGTTGCACATAAACACAGTTGTCAATTCATGATATTCACCTTCTTGTAATTTCAATACTTAATTTACATTGTTGTTGGATATAGTTTAATAAATAATGCTACATAATAAGGCTTCAAAAAGACCCTGTAATCGGGTATCGGTATCAGCCGATACAGCTTCTAATGATCGAAAATCGGTGATCGGGCCCAAAAATCCTGATCGGAGCACCCCTAATTTCTACTGCAATTTTTTTGCTATTTCTACTTTTTTTTACTACTTCTTTGCTAGTTTAAGTGATCTCCGAAGTGAGACAAGAAAGTGCGTTCTGCGCTATCCTTCCAGGTTTCAATAACCTAAAATTAGTTCTTAACCTAATTTCAGCTCACCCTCGATGTTTTCTTTGCTTAATGCAAGCCAATAATTTCACTATTCTGAAACATGGTAACGTTTTTTTCCCACAAATACAGAATATATTTTTAACAAAGTTGTTTAAGAAATTTTTGTGGATCAAAAGAATTCTTGCAAGCTGAAACACTTTAATCATTGAGTTAATTACCCGATCAAATGTTCTTAGGTATTTGCTTAATGAAATGCCTTCCTCTAAAGTGTCTCGAGCTTATGAAGCTGTCTAATTTTTTTTTTTTTTATGAAGGACTAAAAACCCCATAACTCACAGCCTTACACATTATCACAGAAAATTATTTTTGTAATTGTAAGTCTCTTTACACTTTACCTTTGTTAAAAAAAAAAGTAAATAAGAATGAGGACGTTTGTTTTACACATTAATATCGGAAAAAGAGAAACTGCCAAATCTGTGACGCAGACCATCGCCTACTACATTTACAATGTTTTTTCTAATGGCTGGATTTGTAGCAGATAATAATATGCACATAACAGATAAAGCAGATGATTCAGTAAAGTACTGTACTACTTTAGGATGAACTACTGATCTCAAAGATTTGACCATCTCCATAGTATCTCACTCTTTATAGCTCTACTGCAGACAGAATTGCACAATTTCCTCCAAAACATGCCGTCCAGAAAGCCCTTTATTATCCATCTTTATCCACGTACTGGGGAAAAAAAAAAGAAAAAAAAAACCTGTTCATAGACACACTACAGGAAACACTTCACTCTGACATTGCTGTAGATTACAGCTACGTTTCTTGATAAAGGTTATCTGGGATAAACTGACGGCGACTGTAACAGCACTTCAACACACCGCCACTCTTTCCACAAGAGGTCACCTATGAATGTATTATTATAAAATATACTATATTATAGTAGCTCTCATCATTCTGGCCTGTTGAACTACTCCTCGATTATGAGACTCGCACTTCCCTTCCAGTTTAGATTCAGGAGCTGAAGGAAAACAGGGATTTGAAACCTGTCCGTTTGCTAAATGGGTTCATGATTGAATTCAGCTTCCATTAGTAAATGTAATCCTTGAGAAACGTCCATGCTCAGTGCTACTCAATGACCGAAGCTGCTAAGATACATGCGTGTTACTCATGTTGCACTCGTCATGAGGAAATAAGACACCCTTTTACATCCGATCTTGGATCTGAAACCATTTGCACGTCCCAATTTTGACATCTAATTGGTGTATTACATGTTAATATGCTAATCTTGTCATTATGCTTCTCGGTACTATGAAGCCTGTGTCCTCTTTCTCTATAGTCGCATCGCCATCGCCTCCACTTTCACTCTGTACCAGTCTCCCAGGCCTCCCTGTCTCTATAAATAACACAGAGGGGGAGAGGGATACTGAGGGGGAGAGAGAGAGAGAGAGAGAGAGAGAGAGAGAGTGAGACAGACTGACAGGCAGACAGCACAAGAGAAATAGAGATAGAAAAAACAGACACAAAGAGATAGAGGTGGACGTAAGAGTGCGACGGGGACTGATAAGAAAAGAGGTGGAGAAAGAAGAAGAAAGAAAAGACTAGAAGGAACAATGGACAGAAAAAGAACAGAAGAAGAGAGAAAAAGTCAGATAGAGAAGGCTTATATAGGATGAACGGGTATACTGAGTACTATATAATGTAAAATACAAGAAATGAGAAAGAACAAGAGACAAAATAGAAAAAAATTAGACACACAGGGAAGAACTGAGATGGAGAAGCAGATAAATATTGAAACTGAAAAAAAAGAGAAAGATGAGACTAGATGAGAGAGAAATGGAGAGAAAGATATCTCGGTCAACTGGAGCAGTCCTGCCTCTGTGCTGCCGTTTTTAGCTCAGAAGATACGGCCGCTTGGGCCTTTCCAAGAGACGAGCAGCAGTTCGGTGCTGAGAGAATCGTGTAAACAGGAGCTAAATGGAGACGTTCCTCCTGGACTGAGAGACTGAGGGAGATCTCTGTGCTGGGTCATACAGGGAACACTCGAGTCGACCTGCACCTGCAGGGAAGGTTTACTGCCAGATCATGTGACTAGTAGTGGGGTTGGGGGGGGGGGAGACTGCAATTCAGGCCAGGTAGGATTAGTTAATGTATGACCAGAGAGATTAAAAATGTTTAAACGTTTAAATATTGTCGTGGTGCTGTTCCGATGTCATGGGGAGGTGCCGGCCATTCAAGTGATTCATTTTTTCTTTTCCAACAAAAAGTCAAAGCAATTTTTGGGAGAACTTACAATTTGTAAGATTTTACACCATGGACACATGGGCCAGACATCCACAAAAGCATCCTACGCTAATTCACAGGAAACGGACCTCTCTACAGGGTTAGATTAGTCTCCAAAGCATACAAGTGAGCTGGGATGGGAAGCATCCTGTTGAGCATCATTAAATTCCTAATTGCCGCATGATGCTGGTTAGAGAAGAGGACAGAGAGAAATAATGCCATGGATGTCTGAATTTCTGGTCCAAGCATTATAAACATGCACTATATGCTCTATTATATCTATGTGGTGAATAATTAAAATTAAAGTTGTCATCACATGTACCTTACAGCACAGTAAAATTATCTTCACGTTAAGAATCTGAACGCAGGGTCAGCCAGGAGCCTTGCTCAAGATTTCAACAATGACAACTTTGCGGTGCTGGGGATTAAACCCCCAACCTTATGATTAATAACCCAGAGTCTTAATAATTACAACAGGACAATTCCAGGTTGTCTTTTAGCTCAGGTTTTTATACCAAATTATCACACTGGCAATAAACTTCAGGCTGGAATTCTAAATATTCGAATACACATCCACTGTGGTTGTTATAATAAACAATGCAAGCTGGTATACACTAAAGTTTCTTAGTCAGCTATCCAACAGCATGGAAATCTCATCGTGGATAATGCATTACATAAGACTCAAAGTCCAATCACGGTTCTAAAACCTTTGTTCCAGATAGCACAGGTGTACGCCAGGTTTGCTGCTGCTCAAACCACAGTTCAAGACAAAAATCTTTTTTTTTTATTTTTTTTACCTGGAATTGAAATCACATGCAAATAGCTCATGCTCAAATCCGATGCACCTAAATAATGGATTTCAGCTATCAGACATACTCCAGGTAGTGTACAAGCACAGATATCAATGTGAAGCTTCAAAGGAAGCTCTGATCATTCACATGATCTAAACCATGGGTAATTAACTCCAATTTAAGGCGTGGTCAATAAAATTTTCTTCGAACAGAGGCCCGAATATCTTGTTTGTGTTATGACTCGGATCTCTTATAAAAGCAATCATAGTAAGTGTATAAAAAAAATAATCAATTTAAAACTTCCGTAGTATTTAAATACTATTTGTCAATTATTAGTAAATACATAAAACGTGGACAGTCTGAACTTTGACGGCCTTGTATATTTCCCTGTATTTGTACAGAATACAAACAATCATTAACAAATCTTCATTTGTACACTGCTGGGCTGTAAGTGAATGTGAAAGGACTCCAGTTGCTTAGCCATACTCTGCACTCAGTTCGGGTATTTTACGTGCCTTCACCTCGGACAGCTGTGAATATGTTTGCCCTAATGACCAGTTTTATCTTAATGTCACATTAATGCTTTTTATTATCATCAATGTTTCAGAAATTATGAGACAAACTGGTTTAAACTTCCCGCAGGAAAAATTAACATATATTAATCTATCCATTCATCTTTCAGATTTCCAAAAGATTGTTTTCATGGACTACTTTCCTCTTGTAAAAATAAGTCATGATTTCCACGATTTCATTGATGCCTGATCTAAACCCATAAATCTAAATCTATTAAAACACAAATTGGGAAAATCTGGTTTAGCTTTAGAAACGTCTCACTGTATTGGAATTTCCATTGATATTTCCTAAGTGTTGCGTTGATCACGTGACATCGCGTATTGTGATTGGTTGAAGAGAATGTCACGTGACTATCATTGTAATAATGATATTTCACTTGCTGGATGTTTATCTTGCCCTTTTCTGTCTCCTTCAAGCAGTTAATTTGACATATTAACCTTACCAGATGTGTGTGTGTCTGAGTCTGCATCATAGTCGCAGTTAACAACGCACACTGATGATACTGGATCACATTTGAGCTCGACAATCTTTGCGAAATCTTAAATTACAGATTTATGGAGCCTGTGCATGTGTGGGTTTTCCCCAGACTGCGGATCCTGCATAATTTAAAGCCACTTTCCATGCTGCTGAATGTAGGATAAATGAGAAGTCGTTGATGATGATGATGATGATGATGATGCAGTATTCATCTGTGCGCACACACCCTGCTCCGATCAAGCCAAAGTCCCATTTGGCTAAAGCACCCCGCCTTCATTAGGGCGAGACTCCAGCTATATTTAATCTAATTAATCGCTGTTAAACTGTAATGACCAACAACAACAAGGTTGCTAGATGGCTTACTTTAAACTAAAAAAAATAAATTCAATTTAAAAGTTGAACCGGAACACTGTCGTCATAAAATGCACCTTGTCTGGCGGAGCATCAAATATTTATTGAGCTTCCTCGCTGTCTGACGAGCTTCAATTCAAACCCGAAAAAGCAAAACTAATGAATTAAACACACAGCCACAAACGCGAGTTTCATAGTTAAGGAACTTAGTTAAGGATTTCGTGTGTGTTTGCGACGTGTATAACTGTTTGTATTTTAACTTGACCAAGTTACGCTAGCGAATTAGCCTACATCAGCACCTGCTAGTTAGCTAGCAACATCCACGTCGTCCCTTCGCTGTAACCCTATCCACACTGGTTAGCTCATGCTAACGCTAGCTAAATCAACTCGGTGCCAAAAAAGAAGCCGGCCACTGAAACGACCAGTGTGTGTGTTTAGAAAATAACGTTAAATGACAAATGAATTCAAGTCAAGGTCAGTCGAGAACCAAAGCAAAACACGTATGTATTGGTTGCTGTACGGTGTCGTGTATGTATGTAAGTATAAGGCGAGTTATCCGGTGAAGCTAGCCGGAGTAAGGTGAGTGCTGGGCCGCATAGCGACGTCACTCGAGCCCGGGGATCCGCAGTTGCCCGAGTTCCCCTGCCTCAAACATGGCGGCGGGTGGGAGTGTGAAATCCGTGGTTTTACTATTTTTTAAAACGTCCCCCCGATCGGATGTCAGTTACGGGTCGGAAGCGCACTTATCTTACCTTTGAATTTGAGATCATTCGGAGGATCGAGGATGAGGATCTGCTCCAGCTTGGACATGTTTGCCGGGGGGATACGCAGCGCCGGATCGCCGTTTCCAGAGAGCCACCGAGCGCGAGCGCGGAGAAATCCAAGCCCTCAGCACTGACTGACACACACACGCGCGCGCGCGCAGTCGGGAGCGCGCACGCAGATCCTACACGCCAGAACACGCTCACAGCAACACTGCCGGCAATCATCCGGCTCTGTATTTAAACAAACTTACTTTATCTGTTGTTATCTGCTGTATCTCTTTTAAATCCAATTTAGCCATTTTCCTAATTGTGAGATAAATACATGCCACCAGGCTTATTATCTTGCAAATGTCAGAAACTAAACCATTTTACTGCAAACACACACACATAAGGGACTACTGAAGGCAATTGGTTTCCCTGGAGTCTGGGGTATCACACTAAAAGGGGCTAAATACAAATGCACAGCATTCTTTTCAGATTTTTATTTTTGAACAATTTTAAAAACTATTTATCGTCTTCCGTGCACTTCCACTGTTATGTATCACTTTGTGATGGCATATCAAAATCCCAATAAAATACATTTGTGTTAGTGGTTGTAACATAAGCAAGGGATGTGAATACTTTTGCAAGACACTGTATATATACACTATTATATATAGCCAAATGTAGTTACTCACCCATTCAAATCATTGAATTCAGGTGTATAAACTTAAGCACGTAGGCATGCAGACTGCATCTACAAGCATTTGTGAAAGAATAGGTCGCTCTCAGGAGCTCAGTGAATTCCAGCTCTCGTTACTAAATATTCCATAGTGTTACAGCTGTTAGTGGTATCATAACGAAGTGAAAGCGAGTGGGGTCAGGGGATACTGAGATGCATACTGCACGGAGGTCACCAACTTTCTGTAGTCAATAGCTACAGACCTCCAAACTTCATGTGGCCTTCAGATTAGCTCAAGAACAGTGCGTAGAGAGCTTCAGAGAATGAGTTTCCATGGCCGGGCAGCTGCATCCAAGCCTTCATCCAAGCCACATCAACAAGTGCAATGCAAAGCACCAGATGCAGTGGTGTAAAGCACACCGCCACTGGACTCTGGAGCAGTGGAGATGTGTTCTCTGGAGTGAGGAAACACACTTCTCTGTCTGAAAATCCAATGGACGAGTCTGTGTTTGACAGTTGCCAGGAGAGTGGTAATTGTCTGACTGCATACACTGCCAAGTGTAAAGTTTGGTGAAGGGGGATTATGATGTGGGGTTATGTTTCAGGATTTGGGGTCGGCCCCTTTGTTACAATGAAAGGATCTCTTAATGCTTCAGCTTACCAAGACATTTTGGACAATTTTTGGGGATGGCCCCTTCTTGTTCCAACATGACTGCGCACCAGTGCACAAAGCAAGGTCCATAAAGACATAGATGAGCGAGTTTGGTGTGGAAGAACTTGACTGGCCTGCATCTGACCCTGACAGAAGACCTTAGGGATGAATTAGAGCAGAGACTGCGACTCTTGTGAAAGAATGGTAAAAAATTCTGCACTACTAAACCTTGTGGAAAGCCTTTCAAGTAGAGTGTATATATACCATGGATTGTGAGTAACTGGGTCTGGGAGCGTTTTGCAAGACAAGCAATAAAAATTTCCATAAATTTGAACTTAATAAACGAGCGAGGTCTTGATATACGAGTAGTCCTCGTACGCTTTGTCTGCCGAGTGTCACATGAGCACAACTGTGCCAATTGTTCTCTTCTGCACGCTATGAGTTTGTGGATAATCGTCCCTCATGCTCAGTCTCAGTGCACATCATTTGTATAGTCAACAGCCGTCCGTGTGTGTACTGTTTATTATAAGATTGTGACCACTTGTCTGTGCGTAAAGCAAAAGCAAGTGTCATTAGCGAGGTTCCTTGTTAAAGATTCAGAGTCTGTCTCTCTCTGTAAGAAGGCAGAGATTATGTTAGTGTGTGTGTGCATACAAATATATATAATATAAATAGGCAATGGGTGTGGCTTTCATAAAGATGTCATATATGATGATACACATGGCTCATGATAATAAGATATGAGGGGTGTTTAAGTCAAACCAAGACTTGTAATGAAATTTCTTGTGAATGAAGGCATAAAACTCATTGACATTACAAAAGACAAGCACAGTACGTTGATGAGAACCGCGAACATTGCAAACATTTTTAAAAAGCTACATCCGTGAATGATGATCCCAGTCAAGATGACTCAGAGCCCAATGCAGTCGTTCCTGTGGACATTCAATGGGTGGAACGCCTGATCCTTAAAAATAACCGGATAGTTTGTCACCACAGTGCTGAAGAGACACGGCAGTCTGTGGGAACTGTACAGTATACAAAATCACGCCTAAACACCACTTACACATTACAGGATCTCAGCTCGGACCCACATCCCTCTTACAGACCTGACCTCTCTGCAAGCCATTTTCACATGTTCACATGCATTTCACGTGCAATTAAAGGAGTTCTTGGGAGGCCAGCATTCCAGATGTAAAGCAGGCAGTCCGATCATGGCTCCAGAGTACTGAGAAAACCTTACTACCTTGATGATATCCAAGCACTAGCTGGGTAACTCTGGGATGAGTGCGTTTGTGTAGCAGGGGATTATATAGAGAAATAAAGGGAGGTTTTACTCTCATAAGTTTGTTCTATAAAGTCCCGGTTTGCCTTGAACGCCCATCATATGTCGGCTCTGTGACTTTCATTATTAATCATCAATGTTTGTTTACACTTAACAGTTTCTGACTGTAAAACACTTAAGAACCTTTGGGCATAGTGAACTTTGTCATTTGTGCGGAACAGAAAAAAGCCAACCTTTTTCACCTTTTCATATCCATGGCTAGTTCCTTATAATAAAACTTTCTTCACATACAATTATTTATAGAGCTTTAGTAAGACCGATCTGCCGGAATTAAAAGACACAGGTCATTTCCAAAACCACACACTGATCTACATAGAGATAGAAATATTGCCAAATATACAATAATTTATGTAATAATATGTAATTATGATATTAGTATACTATGAGGTTTCGGATGCAGTCAAAGAGTTTTTGCTGAAACCACTCAAATAAAAACTTTCCTTTTTAACTAATAATAAACTAACATTTATTTCATTGAATATAATAAATGTTTTGCCAGTATTATTTACAAGTAATGCACATTACAAACAATCGAAAGCTTTTATAGGAATATATTATTCATGCTTTTTTTCATAGCTTTTTTTTTTTTTTTTTGCTTTTAAATGAAAAAAACCTGCTTTCGCTTTCATTATTTAAATGAGGTCAAGCCTGCCTCTTTAGAATTTTCATGATGCTGACAAAAAAGACAATCTGTCTCACAGGTCAATTTAAAAGGTGTTTTTGATGTGAACAGATGGTGCATGTTTTTTCTTCCTTTGACACAAAGAACACTTTGCAGTGTCGCTTTGATCATATCGGTCTTGGTCAGCATCCAGCCTTTCTGCATATAAGGCAGTTAATGGGCCATGGCCTGAGAGCCATGTCAGCACTACCTCATTGATTTTGCTCCTGCATAAGAAAGCGCAGGATTGTGAAAAACCTTTCTAAGGAGATTTATTTGACAGGCGTTTTTTTTTATCAGTAGCAGTGTAAATAGAGGTCGTAGTTCAAATTTCAAAAAGTTTTAAAACTGGGTGTGTTACTTAGTTCCTGCCACAAAAACATTCCCTTTTCCTCAGCTTTGTGGTAACATATCAAATCTTGTACATTTGTATGTTACGGTTAAAGTGTTAATCTAGTTTTTATTGGATTTAGGTGTCATGACGCATCCACAATGCAGTTCCATGTGATTGACTTATTACTATAGAAACAATACTGTGTTAGACCAAGCGCATGAATATAACCCTCTAATTTGAACTGCATGAATCTATGAATCGTGTTATACAACCTGAGCCTTTGTATGGAAGGTTGCATGTAAAAAAATTAAATAAAGTAATGATTATTCACAATGATAACAATGATTAGCTGTAGTATGCCTTATATTATCGTCATGTAATATATGATGTTAATATAAGGCATAATTTGGCTAGGATTACTTCTATTTAATGGATCAGAGCGCACATTTCTAAATGTCTGCAAGCGCCCACCACTTACCTTACAATGATCTTCTTCCTGTTCTTGTTAACATTCACATCCACACACAACTAGCTAGGTGAGTTAATTTCCAACTTATTAAGCATTGCACTTTTTTCTACAATAAACTATGTGGGTTCCTGTAGTTTATTATTCTGGCATTGAATATAGGTTAATTTAGTGTTATATTGTAATTTTATTTCAAACATGCCATGTTATTTATTTGATTTCAATCATGCCGTATAATAATGAGGTCACATCATAATGGCATTATAAAACTCAGGATAAATAAAAGCTACAATGTTTAAACATTCAAGAAAACTAATTTTAATTATGAACTATTGTTTTTTTTTTTTATCTAGTCTCAACTATGTATTTTTGTGAAATGTCTCCCCCTTGTGGTGCTTCATAGAACACACACTTCAAAGGTTTAAGTTTGTGTAACTTGGATTAACATACAACAACAACAAAAAAAGAAAAACAGTGTATAAAGATGTTAACTTTTATTTTTTGGCAATTTTATACTACACTGGTTTTACATAATGCATGTTATTTTTGCTACGCCCCAACTTGGCACTTTTTCTCTGGAAACCTACCACTGAGCCACCAATGTCCTAGATTTATATAATCCATGTATGGATATGAAAAACAAACAAAAATCTGGAATATTGGATGAGTTAGATGTCATGTCCTGTTTAAAAGCCTCACAAGATTGAAGTATCAAAGAAATAAGGAAAACATCTTTTAACTAGGTTTATTACTCATTGTGTTTATTAGGTTAGTCAATCAATTTATTATATATATTTTTTAACAAACTAAGACACTTATTCTAGGCCTTTCATAACATATTATCTGGACTTCCCATTTCTTGTTGAAAGCAGATCAAAATTACGGTCACAACCACAGTCATACATGTACAGACAGTACTAACTTCCCATTTTAATTTGAAATCCTGTAACGGTTTGCAAGACAAACAAGGCCTTGAGGATGTAACTTACGTAAACGGTAATGTAATCAGGAGTTTTGACCAGTCATAAAGTGCAAGCTGAGGTGTTTTTTGAAGGGGTAGTACCAAGCAAACGTCTTGTCACATAAAGAGCAGTGGAAAGGCCTTTCTCCAGTATGGACACGCTGATGGGCCCTTAAATTGGAGCCATGGGCGAAAGCTCGCCCACACTGGCGGCAAATGAAGGGCTTGCTGCCACTGTGCGCCCTCTCGTGGGTGACGAGGTTCCCCCTGAGGGAGAAGCGCTTCCCGCACACGGCACAACCATATGGCTTCTCGCCTGTATGAATGCGCTGATGTCTCTTCAGATCAGCACCACTCTGGAAACTCTTAGGACAGAAAGAGCAGGAGAACACCTTATGCCGCATGTCAGCTATGGGAAGAACCTTCGCATTCGTCAGCATCGTGGACATTGTTGAGTTCTGGCTAAGGGCTGTGGCTTGAATCATGTCCTGTATAGTTCTTCCTCCTGCCTGTTTTGCTTCAGGCTCAATCGTATACTCGATTTCACCGGTCACACCGAGGGGAAACGCTGCGTGTTCAGGGTGGGAAGCGTGTACGGCCTGTTGGAGCATAGAAGAGCATCCTGGACTTCCACCACTTCCCGGAAAGTTCACCGAGCTCAAAGACGGCCACGACAAAACCTCCGTGTCCATCATTCCACACGGTGCCAGTTCATTGGCGGTTGTCTTGGTTAAAGGCTCCTCATCCTCCTCCGTCTTTAGAAGCAAGCCATTAAGGTTGCCTTCATTGCTCCTGTTTCCATTTATATGATTAAAGTCTGTCTCGTATTTGTAGATGGAGTCTTCCTCAGAGGGATGTTTGTTATGGAAATGTGCTGAATAATGAGATTGTGGCCAAAGCTCTTCTGCAGAGCCAAATCGATCACTGTTGTCTCCTAAAAATAAACATACCACGTGAGGTCAGGTTTAACATACTGAGGTGTAATACACAGTTCAGAATATGAACATTATAGGAAAAAATAGGAAACAAGGGACAGTTAATACAAAGCAAACCTTTCTGAGAGGATTTTAAGTCGCATTTATGAACGTTAATAGATATGCTAATCTGACAGGATATTCAAAAGTATTCACTGCTACACATGGCCAGATAACTAATAAGAGCTAATCCTGACAGGATTTCTCAGAGTTTACGATTTTATCCAAAAGCCCTTGCCAGAAAACTAGCATGAGCCTAGCTATCTGGCATAGCTATCACAATTTCCCAGTGGAAATGCGAACTCATTCCTGACAGTGTGGCCAACTTAGCGACATTCCACTTTACTACATGCTCATTTTGAGAGATTTACGATATCATTACAGCTGGATTGAACAGCTGGACACTTAGTTATTTTGCGGTTTGTACACTGTAGCTTGAAGTACAACTAAGAGCAATTATTTGTTTTAAGTAAACGAATATGGCACCTCTCTCCGCCCCCTCGCTGTTGTTAGTCCCTGCTATATTATACCTTTGTGCTCAACACATTCTCTGCCTGCTGCTAGTTGCTATACAAATATTGACATTATGAGCATTAGCATGCGACAACATCTAGCGGCTTTTCCAGCAGACTTTAGCTACTTTCCATTAAAAATACAGTACCAGTTGAAAGTCGAATGTCTTTTTTTTGTGTGTGATTTACTGTCAAAACTAGAAGGTACCCTGGGTTCAGATCTTGACACCCGCGTGCAATTGTTATCTGCGAATGGAGTGTAGGGTCAACTCGCAGCCTCACCTCAGGCTGCTCTAATGCTTCACCAGCTCTTACTTCTGACTATGATATGTGCCATAGGTGCTCTGAAGTCTGATCTGGGGTTTCGAGCTCGTCCTGAGCAAGTCCTCATGTTTGGGCCGCCTCCTGTGTCAACCATTTTGTCTGATCTCCACTATAAAATGGAGCTGAGGAGCACGTGTTCCTTTTGAGGGGGTAAAACAGAGTTTCCTGATTCCTTCCATGCTTACTGTCGCACCTTTGATACCCTGGTCTGTCCTGATCTCGCCTGTTTCTTCAATACTAAAGCTACCTGTTGTGTTACACTGACCAAGGAGGGCACCATCTCTGATTTTGGAAGCGGCCTTGACATATTCGCCTCTGATGCCCAGCCATAACACGAGCACCTTCACGTTTGAAAGCCAGCCATGAGGTTCTCTAAACACTGTAAGTCTCCTATAACTGAGTCTTTCCTGTGTACAGGATCGGTGAGCTGCTCTGCAGTCTCCAACCTGACATCGAGTTCCCTTGTTGGATCCGCCAGCAAGCACTTAAACGCCAGTTATTTCACTCTCGCTCCCTTCTTGCATCATTTCTATCACTTGGACTCAAGAATAGAATAAAAAAGATTCAGAAAAGACCTTGGAATTAGAATGTGTGTCATTTTGACTGATATTGTAGTTGGCAACAATGATCCCAGAGCGTCAGAAAAGATTTTGGTATCTAGAGCAAAGGTGTCAAACATTCCATTCTGCAGGGTGTATGCAGGTTTTCATTGCAAATAAGCAGAAAAAAAACATCTAATTCATTAGTTGTTCATGGCTTCTCAGGTGTGGTTCCTGAGAACATCTGAAAAAGATTCGACACTTTCGTTCTAAACTATGGTTCAAAATTTCTGACCTTTGGTAAAAACAAGCCTCATCTGTACCGGAATTACTTACAAAAATACTTTTACAAAATGTAATATTCTTTTTTTTTTTCTTTAATAAAAAATGTTATATAGTAATGTCGACACGTGTATGCGAAGGTCCTGCATGATCCTTTCGGATCATCTACCTACCAGCTGTTTGGCTGTGTGTGTTTGTACATTGCTTATGTTCAGCTTGAAAGACCTCCCTCACAGACTCCGCTGTAGACACAGGTGTAGTCGCACCCTCCACCTTTATAGCCGCAGTGTTGAGTCCTCTAACGTTGACTGCAGCTTCAGTGGTCAGTGAATCTATAAGGACTTGCGACTCCTTCAATGGACGTCTGCTTTCAGATGAGGGAAACACAGTCGTCTGGCTCTGTTTACTTCCAGAGTTTGAAAGAGAATTCCTGCTTTCTTGGGCATTTTTCTCCTGCAAGTTCTTCCCTGGTGCTGGAGTATTCGTTTTCTTAATCCGTTCTTCATTCTGACAATCAGACGCTGTGTTGAGATCATAAATTCTGCTATCTGAGAAAAATATGATAAAAACAGCAGGCATTTTATTATTATTAGGATGAACTTTTTTGGGCAGTAATGAAAAACAAACTGGTAGTCATACTGACACATCAAGATAAGGCTTTGAATACTGTAACTCAGCTAACTCAGAACAGAATCAGATCATTTTATAATACTGAACTCAGGGTGGATCAGTTTTGCCTACAAGATTTGGAAACTTTTAGACCTCTTTACAATGTTTACTGAAGAAATGTTAGTGACTGGAGTCAATAGAGCTCTCTAGCACACATCACAAATGCTGTGTTTCATCACCTTCAAACCAGCGTCAAACCTGACGAACAAGTCTGAAGTCGACATCCGTGACTGACTTCTCCACTTTAAAAAATAAAAATAAAAAATGTAGGAAAATGTTTTTTTTTTTCCTTGTTTACTGCACCATTAATTAATTCATCTAGGCACTTGCCATTTATTACATACTAGGTGTGCCCATGACTTTGTTTGCAGGCGATTTAATTGCACACTTACTGTATAACTCATAAGTCACTCATTTGAAAAATGTCCAACATCTGTTGAATTTGATGTATCCTATTACTCATCTTACGTGCCCCAAATTGATATTTTTTCTCAAATATATTCAATGTACAGACACACCAACTTTACAGTTTTATTATATTCACAGATGTATAGATTCCGTAATCAGCTTTAACAATATGATGACCTGCATAATATTAAGTAGGTCACACCTTCTGCCACCATAACAGTGATAGAAAGATGTCAGAACACACAGTCTATCACAACAAGCATTAACCTTCTCATCAATTTCCCATGTGCATCAGTGAGCCTTGGCCACCCATGACCCTGTGGCCAGTTTTGCTTCCTTGGATTTCTTATGATAGGTCCTGACCACTGCAGACCAGGAACATCCCACAATACCTGCAGGTTTGGACTTGCTCTGATCCAGTCCTCTAGCCATCACTATTTGTTCGTTGTCAAAATCACTCAAATCCTTAAGCTTGCCCATTTTTTCTGCTTCCAACACTTCAACTTCAGAAACAAAAGGTTCACTTGCTGCCTAGTATATCCCAACATTGTAACAAGATATTGAAAATGTGGCTACTGTGAGAAATTGTAACGGCTAGACAAGTGGGTCAGAGCAAGTCCACGACTGAAGCTCTTGCGGGATGGTCCAAGGTTGCAGTGGTCAGGACCTACCAATAGTCCCCCAAGGAAGGAAAACCGGTGAAGTGGCGACAGGGTCATGGCTCACCGATGCACATGTGGAGCGAAGGCTGGCCGGTGTAGTCTGATCCAATAGAAGCGCTGGTGGAGATCAAACTGATGGAAAGGTTAATGATGGTTTTGATAGAAATGTCTCAGAAGACACATTACTGTACATTATTGTTATTGTGACAAAAAGGGGGTGGGGGGGGGTAGTCAATATTAGGCAGGTCGTCATAATGTTATGGCTGATCAGTTTGTGTTATATACACAACACACACCTGGAGGTGAGGGTGTAATAATTGCACTCACATGAGAAAATGCTCCAAAAACGGACACTCCAGCATGTAAAACCACTAACACCTCTCTGACAGGTCTTAAAGGGAAAATACCTTCATCCCGCCGATTCTCCCGAGCCTCGATTGAAGACGGATCCTGCGCTTCTCGCTTCAGGTCCCGGATTTTCCCCTTCAGGGCTTCGATCTCTTTCCGGCCCCTGCGGATCTCTAAGCGCATCTCCACACACTCGCTGTTGATCAGTTTACAGATCTCCGCCACCGCCGCTCGGGTCAGACCCTCCATCACGGAGGAAATCTGCGTCTCCAGAGTCAGACACGTCGGCATCCTGTCGGTCCTTTACTGCGATCTACACCCGTGTCTAACAGATCAATATATAAACAAACACCTCCGTCAGTGGAATCGAGAGTCCCGTCTTTCTTTAACCTGCATCACGGGCTGCTTCCGCTTTACTCGGGTTGCCAGATTGCTCGAGAATGCGTCAGTGCTAAACGTAATAATAACGGTAAACGTTCGACCAACTTTAACTTCGAAATAAAGCTAGATGTTATATAGTTATATGCTATTATTTTCAGTAATATAAAATGCTTAACACATTATTATTATTATTATTATTATTATTATTATTATTATTATTATAACATGTTAAACATTCAATATTTGGAAATACTTTTTTCAAAGAAAAGTTTGTCCTGCCGAGGGCAGTACTACGCCAAAAATGCCAAAAACACAAAAGAAGAAGTAAAGGAGGAATAACAACAACGACGTAAAGAAGAGCTGTGTTCCATTCCACGGTGTAGTTTAAAGGTTGCTCCCTACTAAGAAACTAACCTCGAAAAACCTATACCATTTGGAACACCCTGCAACGTCACCATTGTGGACGTCACTTCCTCTGTGAGTTACCCTGGTAACATAAGCACCTCGGACACTTGTTGCTGGTGCTTGTGGAAATATAACCATATAAAATGTAAATACAATTAAAACTCGTGAATAAGTTATTTGTTTAATTTAAAGATGCACAGATAAATTATTACTGTGCTTTTTTTTTTTTTTTACAGATTATTATATATAAAACTAGGAATTTGTTGATTCAATTAAATGTAAAATTATTGTGTCGTATTAATATTCTCCCATCTTTTATAATAATTATTATAAATATATAAATCCATTTTCGAGCTCCATAGAGACGCAGTGACTGAAGGGATAATTTTGCATGTCCACTTCCGGCGAAGTGAAGAACCGTTGTTCATTTATTCCCTACACCGTGCACTGTTCCTTCGAACTGATCGGTCAAAACTTGGCAACCCTGACAAATGTTACGTTGACGGACAGAAATTACCGTAAATCCCTGAGTGTGTGGACTGGGTAACTGTAATTTTACACCTAATCCCATTTGTACAGTTATCAAATAGAATTGTTCCCTAATCCTAGTTATTGTCTTAATTCTGGAAAAACTTACTAACAAAATTATGTTATGTTTTCTAAATTGCTTAGCCACCGAGTTCAGTTTGTACAAATGTCAACTAGGCTGTTTTGCTTATAGTCTCTGGTGTCACATTGTACATCCAACTCACATTATAGTAGTTATTAGCTTTATCTTTAGACTGCACCTACAAATGTTCCTGTATATGTGAAATTGTTTTAAAAAGAATAATTTAAAAAATTATATACCAGCATAGAGATCTCAAAAGATAAACTGACAAACACAAATAGATATATTGCTTCTACACCAGGGGATATTAAAAAGTTTCGAGATTAGCTCAGCTATGCGTTCTCCCTCAGGCACCTTAAAACCTGGCAGCAGAATTTGCTATCGACGATTTAGCGCATGGGGACGAGTTCCCTATGCTCAATGCTGCGAAAGTCGAAAAAGACGATGAGTTAGCACTTGGTCGAGCTACGGACCTGCCTCGCCTTCTTTCGGATGTGGAGATGATGGGCTCTTCCACTGTGGAGACCCAGGAGTGAAGAATGTTGACTACTGCTTTGTCTCAGGGTTGTACACATACACCCAAGTTTCATCACCGGTAATGCACCGGCACGCTGATGTACAGTAGTTCCTGGCAGACTTTGATGCAATGTTCTATGTGCTCCTGTGTCAGCAGCCTGAGGACGAACTTGGCAGCAACACGGCATGTTTTCAAATCACACATGAGGATTGCCTGACCTGTTCCATATAACACACCGACGCTGGCAGCAATGTTGTGGATTGTCCTCCAATGATCATCATGTACAAGTTGCTGAATGGTTTCAACATTTGCAAGGGGATTGAGCTTGTTGAAGGTCTTCCTTATCTCTGGTCATCTTCCAGTGATGTTCTTCCGCTCTTGAAGCTTGTCTGCCACTTAAAACACCTTGAACCACTCACTGTAGAAACGCCATAAACTTGTTGAATCATGTCAAACATTTCTGTGGCAGAGCTGCCCAATTTCATGCAGAATTTCTCTTTTTCTTAACTTGCTGGCCATGATGAAATAACAGATGTAGTAACGCATGTGGTCAGAATGGCACCAGTTGCACAGCTCCTGATGTACACTGGACGATGTCCTTTGGCACACTGACTTATGAAGGTCGGAGCTCCCTGTAACTGTGCATGCAGCCTTGTGCTGTCATCTTTTGGCGTGTTACAAAACCTTTTGATACTACAGTAATTTCTTAACTAAGAATGATTGACTTATTTATGTATGAATTACACTTTATGTTTTCCTCATACAAAGTCCGCAAGTTATATTCCTATTAGCACTCTCATTTTGTACGACTGTGGTAGGATCTCTGGTCAACATTTCTTTCCATATTATTAAGACATAACCTCAGCTTTTAAATGTGCTGTATATCATGGAAGCAGAATATACTGACTTACAAAGCACTTCTGCTTACAGAAACCTATTCCATAAAAACAATAGTTTTTTCTTTGTTAAATAAAAAATTGATCACAAGCTTCACGATTGTGGCTGATGTGATCCGATGGTCTTCTGTGCACTGGTTCACTTTCACACTTTCAAACAACACAGAGTGTAGATTGTAGAGTGGCAGTTAGTGTCAAAACCACTCAGCTGCCCTGTAATGATGCATCCGCAGCAATTTCATCACATATTGTCGCTTTAGATGACTCGTGTGGTCACGATCGTCTTCCAACATTCAGATTCATTATCAAGCAAAACGAAACAAACGTTTATACATAAGGAATTCATGATTTAATAGTCCGCAGGGAAACAATTACAATGATGCCCAGACTTGTTCTCACCTTTCCAGTGACGAAAAATACACACCATGAAATTAAATCATTAGGCTAGCAATAGAGCCTACGCCGTATCCCTGTCCAGTCCTGACAATTAGATCGAAATAAATCCTATTCCTAATGGACGAAATCTTTCTCTGCACTAAATTCCCCCAGAAATGAAGGCGTCAAATGGGTTTCGCTGCTACAATCTGACAGCACGTTTAATGAAAAGGAACAGTACATATTCTGTAGCCTGATCTACTGATAAATACAGTTACATGTTCATAATTATTATGGTTTTTATAAAGAGAAAGCACAAAATATATATATATATATCAAGATCAAAGTCAATGGATGTTCAACGGTATCTGGGAAATAAAACAAGGCTGCTTTAAAACAATCTTCTTAAGCCCTGAAATTACCAACCGAACTCTACCTGTGAGCAAATGATGACCAGGCAACGGATTTGATACAGTTTACACAGCAGAAATCCCCCTGCATACAGGTTCTCCCATTTCATGGCAAGAACGAAGTGTTTTTTCAAGGGCTAGTCAGGGCACGTTGAGCTTATAAATGTACTTAGTTAAGGCAGGTTTGTGACGGTTGATCATAATGATATGTTTTGGAATCTGACGCTGTTGTCTGTAATTATGCTTTTTACGCCAGTGGAACAACTGCGGGGAAATAATTGGCATCAGAGAGCAGATGATTCTTTCTGGATTTGTATCGCATCACCGGCCTTTGACATTAACAGTGTGACATTAACGGTTTCACATTAACTGGTCCTTGTTGTAAATGTGCCATTTTAAAATAGATATAAACTTTAAAAGCAATATCCATGATGTAGCGTTTCCAAAAAAAATAGAAATACTTTGTATAACCCTTGAATGCAGGGTCGATGGTTTGCACACAAACTCATATCAGAAATGTACAGTAGTAACTACCGTGTCAATCTACATAAATACGTAAGATCTTTCAAAAAAGCTTATTTATTTTCCCAGCAAAGTCTGCACTGTTGAGTTCATACAGGCAGGATCAACGCGATTAGCTGTTAGTTACAGTGATGCCGGTAGCGACTGGCTCGTGTAGGGAAGCTCATGCCGCACAGAGTGCAGCTGAAGCCACGTTCGCCGGTGTGCGTCCGCATATGACCCTTCAGGCTGCTTTTCTGCGTGAAGCTCCTGCCACATGTCCCGCAGCTGTAGGGCTTCTCTCCCGTATGCACGCGCTGATGCCGGTCCAGGTGGCTCAGGCGGTCGAAGCTTTTACCGCAGAGAAAGCACAGGAAGCGTCTCTCACGTCCGTTCAAAATACGCCGCCTCCGAGGTAACGTGTTGTACGGAAAATCAGCCGCCGCTGAAGTCTCTGTGGCCCTGAGAGAGTCCTGATCCAAAGGGGACGCTATGTTCAGATCACAGGACACGTCTGGATTCGGATTGGACTCTTCTCTTCCTGAACGGGACACATCCTCTTCCTCCTCTTTCACATGAATTTGGTTCACAGCAACACTTTTGGCCTCAGCGCCCCCCCACGTGTGTAGGACTGTCGAGGTAGATTCTAACCGTCGCTGCTTTTGAGCTGAGGTTTGGTCGGACTTGCTGACGCCATCAGATTCCACCGAGTCTTTCCCAAAACTTGCCGCATTCACGGAGGGATCTTCCTCATCCAGGACACTCTCGGATCCAGAGTGCCTAGGCTCGTCCAGCCCACAATCGGCTAACACCTGATCCTCAGCTTCCTCCTCTTCCAGCCCGTTTTTCTCATACAGCTCCGGAAGATCAGCGGTCTTCTTATTTTGTCCTTCAGGGAAGTGTCTAATCTTCTGATCTCCGTACGCTTGGTGTATGCTCTCTTCGTCTGGGTTCATGAAGTGAGCTCTTTCTTGGCTAAGGTAGGACGAATGTGTATTTGCTTCTTCTGTGTTTTGGTCAAAGTTGTGTGCGATCTGGTCCTCACAGTGAGTCGCCACGTTCCACTCATCGTTGAAGAGGTTGTTTTCACTCGGCAGCAAAGACGATGCATCTAAATCGCCGGTGAATCCTGAAACACAAGGTTTAGGCTTAAGAAAATATCCAAACATAATAATATATAAATAAATAAACAAATAAATAAGTATACAAAAAAAAAAAATACAAGAAGGATGGCGCTGCCCAATATAAAGTTGCGACCTCAATAGTGAAACGTTTTATTACTTTCATGCCACAGCAATTCGCCAAGGCTAATCATTATTACCTTGTTTAACCTTAACAATGAATCCAAACAAGTTATTTCCTGTTACCGTTACTTTATAGCAGCTATAAACAGGCTTTCCTTTTTCAAGCTTTTTTTAAAGTTAACCAGACAAAAAAGCACTAATACTGGAGGCGCCTTCCATAATTATTATATAAATAAAAACAAACATCTCCTCCACCTTACCAATGATTGTTTTAATAATACTGTTATAATGTTTTTATTTATTACAGTAAAAAAATACACCGTAAGTTTATAGTAAAATGTCAAATAAAATATGATATACAGTTATATGATAAATCTAAGCAATTTCTATAGAAACGATAATATAATTAGGTAAAGTGCATTAATGTAAGCCACTAATTCTCCTACAATAAAGAGGTTGATGGAGGTTTTGTGTGCACTTGCAAGAATCTTTCGGTTATGCAGTTCAGTTTGTGTGTTCTATTGATTTTCACAACTACGTGCAAGATTTCTCACCCGTAATATGCGCCAATATGTATTGTTCTCTGCTGATATATGTACTTATTATATTATATTGGTTTAATATAAACCAAGTTTAGTTACCTAGAACAAAATATGTTTGCTGCTTATAACTAATTTAGCAACTTTTTTAAGACAACTGATTGGATTATACCGAAGTAAGAGACTTTAAATATCAAGCAAATATCGAGCCTTGATGACAACTTTACTATGGTAAGCTGAAAGCTTTAGTTACATTTAGCGCCAAGTTCTCCAAGACGCTACATTGAATAGTTATACACAAACTGTGGAATATACTGTAGCACTCACACCCTGCACTGCTTGTTACTGAGGAGAACAAGTTTAGCGTGCTAGCTAATCAGAGCGGCAATGTATCGATACTTTTTCTCTGGTCTACCACAACAAAGTGGAAGTGCCCCCTTGTGGTGTTATTTGGTATTACCTTGTAGCTACATCACTGAATGTCTGACTATTACAGTATATTGAAGAGGATTGGATTAAAAAATTTTTTTTTTAATGTCATGTAGGCATGGTAGGGTCTTGTTGGCACGGCAGTCTGCCATGTCTGTACCATTTATTACAGAGATCACTATATGGTTATGATTTCAATTGTCAGAATGACTGGCACAATTGCTAAAAATTGCTACAATTGTTAACACCTTCTGATGACCAAAATATATCACACACTTGGATAATTAATTTTTTTTTTTTCATTTAATTTATTGGATTACATTTTTTGGTTTTCATTCCAAATATCCCAAGCACTATGACATAACATGAATACTATACCACATCATCCATCCCTAACCAACAGCTGACAGCTCTCACCTCGGTGGGTCTTCAGGTGGCTTTTTAAGCTGCTTTTCTGGGTGAAGCACCGACCACACAAGATGCAGCTGAAGGGTTTTTCTCCCGTGTGTATACGCTGATGTCTATCAAGGTGGCTGAGACGATCGAAGCTCTTGCTGCAAAAGGCGCAGGCGAATCGTCTCTTCTGTAAAGCAGCTCCAACCATCGGCCTCCCTCTGGAAGCTATGCTCAGTGCGAATGTACCGAAATCACCCTGACCATCGGGAGGTGGTTGAACAAGCGTGTTGTGTGTGTGAGAGTGTTGCTGCGTTCTCAAAAATTCGTCCGTAGTTGCATGCAGGCTATCCGCAGACAGCTCCTCTTCTCCACTCAGGCCCTGTGCCTCAGCTCTGTCCCCGGATGAGTCGTAATTCTGCTCAACCTTCGAACTTTGGTCTAACCTGTGTTGAGAATAGAAACGAGGATCATGATTCTCAGTGTTGTTCTCCGATGGCCACACTTGGGCCAGTTGGTCATCATCAGCAGAACTGGAGTTTGAGTCAGGCTCTTTTCCCTTGCACTCGTTTCCATCTTGCACTGCCTGCTCATCCTCCACACTTTCAATCTTCACGACCACTCTGGATGCTGGTGTGTTGTCACTCGGCCTGTCCGTGTCCTGGAATCCAGGTTCCCTTTCTTCTTCTTTTTCATCATTTTCTTTGGCACCTGGACAGGATCAGAGAACACAGGTTAAAACAAACAACAGCCTTATACTATTCTGCTTAATGAACGACAGCTGGGATCGGAATCACCAGGGACCACCCAGTGCGATATTACTACCTCAATACCTAGGTGCCGAATTATTTTGTACTTTTGTTTTCTGATTCCATATTTTGGTTCCTATGATTCTAAAAACGTAGAAAAACTATTTTCTACTATGATAGAGGTTGGGTTGCCTGCCGATGTGCGCATAATTTAACGCATGCCCTTATAGAGGTACGGCAACATTTTACCACCTCAAATGCAAACATACAGTACCAGTCAAAAGTTTGGACACAAGTTTCAACCATACTGGACTTTTTCAAAACTATGAAATAGGTAACCCATATGAAATTATGTAATCAAGTAACAACACTAGGCAATTGTTATTTTAAGACGTGGAGGTCATCTGTTCTGGAACAATTCTTGCAAGTATAGTATTGTAAATTGCATTTGCAAAACCCATCAAGCACCATGATAAAGCCTTGTGAAGGCTTTACAGAGCATTAATAGCAGAAACATCTCAATGTCAACTGTTCAAAGGAGATTATTGCATATTTTGGAGACCTTCAGCATTTTTTACAGTGTATAAAGAAATAAAAATCAGGGGAAAAAAACATGGAATTAGAAGGGGTGCCCAAACTTTTCATTGGTACTGTAATATTTTATGTAAATTGAAAAAATAATTATAAAAAAAATGTGTGTTTTTTTTTTGTCATTTTATCAAGTCAGTGTAGTGGTGCATGAATTACCACACAAAAGAATCTCTATCATGCAGATTTGTTTAAAGCAACAAATCTTCATAAACTAAATGTGGTCAAAAGTCTGGAAAACTTTTTTCATTCATTTATTTATCTTCTATACCGCTTATCCTGCGTACAGGGTTGCAGCCTATCCCAGGAGACTTAGGGCACTAGATAAGGTACACACTGGACAGGGTGCCAATACATCACAGGGCACACATACTATGGGCAATATAGGAATGCCAATTAACCTAATCTGCATGTCTTCGGGCTGTGAAAGGAAACTGGATTATGCAGAGGAAACCCACCAAGCACAGGGGGAATATGCAAACTCCACACACAGAGCCGAGGCGGGATTCGAATCCTCATCCCTGGAAGTGTAAGGCCACCAAGCGAACCATTACGCAACTGTTTATTAAGTTTACACTGGAAAGGATTCCTGGCCTAAAAAAAACAACAACTGGGTAGTAGGGCAAAGGTTTTCACCCCCATGGTTTCTGATTAAAAAAATAAACATATTTCTATATTACAATTCATATGTATAGGGCAACATGGCGGTGCAGATCTCATGTGCATATTCTCATTGTCAAACTCCATACAGGTTTCCTTTGGGTTCTCCGGTTTTCTCCCATCCACCCAAAATATTCCAGCAGGTGCATGGACTATAAATTACTCTTAAGTGTAAATGTGTGTATGCAATGGACAAGCGTCTAATCCCCACAATGTATAGACCTGGATAGGTTTTGAATGCATCATGACCCTGAAGTGGAAAAAAGCAGTTACTTAAAATTAATTAATTACAAGTACAGTACTAGTTTGAATAACAGACATATTATCAGAAGAAAAGGCTTTTTAAAAGTTTGCCGGCCAATTGCGAAGTGAGACAAAAGACAAACTGTTTCATAATTAATTGTGGATATCTTAACAGAGATCATGTGATTGTGGTAATAACGGATCTTAAATTAATATTTACTCTCCAAGGGGGTGTAAACTTTTGCACGCCAGCCGTATACAGCAAGCCATTACGTGTGTAATTTATACCTTGACAACAACAAAAAGATTTGCACGAAACAATAAGATGATTTCTGCATCACCAACTTCATCATCATCATGTGAAAGGATCGATGAGGTCACGTCACCTCGGAGCGGGTGTCTGGGGCGCGCGGCATTCACACACTGGCGGACGAGCGCGCGCCGGGTCTCGCGCAGCTCCTCGGACACCATCTGCAGATTCCGCTTTAACGAGTCGATCTCGTGCTCGCGCTCGCAGATCTCCAGGCGCAGCATCACCACGCCGTCGTCCACCACTTTACTGATCTCGGCCACCGCGGCTTTGGCGAGCTCGTCCATGATCGATGCGATTTGCTTTTGAAGAGCGACACCGCTGGACATGTTGTCCATCTCATTTACACACACACACACTCACACTCTCACACACACAACCGACTACAGACCGAGAAGTTTCCCTCACGGCTCCTTTTTTACCTTTTCAGTTTAGCAGAAATGGGAAAGCTGAGTTTTTAATCACTGCACACTTTAACCCAAAGACAAGGATTGCGTTGTTTTGTGCCAGGACAACCACACAACGGAAGAAGAGACACCAGCGAGTGGTTGCCAGATACATGTAGATAACACCAAAAGATTTCCCTGCTTAAAACATGACAATACCTCCTCACTCTCTCACTCATCGTCTATTCCGCTTTATCCTGTATACAGAGTCGCGGGGGCCTGGAGCCTATCCCAGGACACTTAGGGAACTAATCCATCACACATACAAACACTACGGGCAATTTGGAACCACCAAATAGCCTTATCTGCATGTCTTTTGGACTGTGGGAGGAAACCGGAGTACCAGGAGGAAACCCACCAAGCACGGGGCGAACATGCAAACTCCATGCACTCAGACCCCGAGGCGGGAATCGTACCGGGCCTCAAGACAATACCATAATATGTATTAGGTGTCTATATACATTATGCAATAAATATAAAGTTACAGTAATCAGTTTGCCTAAAAAGCTTGTCCTCCAAAAGTAATAATCTCACTTTATTTGATATATTGACATAAATAGGTGGCATGGTGGCTTAGTGGTTAGCCCTGAAAATAAATACAATGGCCACTATAGGCCTCCAGGGTCTCTTGTTGGACTAAAAAGGTTCCTAGATGGATGATATAAATAAATTGTCATATGGATGCTTTCACACTAGGGACTTGGGCATGGATGCGTATACACTTATATACATATACAGTACTGCTTAAAAGTTTCGGGATCACTTTCTAATTCCATGATGGTTCCTGATTTTTATTTCTTTCCAAATATTAAAACAATGCTAAAGGTGTCCAAAATATGAACAGTTAATGTTGAGATGTATCTGCTCCTCACGATCTGTAAAGGCTTCATAACGGTTCATTTTGGGCGGTAGTGTATATAAGAGTAGTGTGAACACTCTTCTGTGAGTGGATCAGCACACCATGCAGAGAGTCACTTGAAAAAGTGGTACAGTGTATTGTTTCAGATATAAAAGTAAACTGCTATTTAGAATTTGACATCATCAGTGCTACATGTCTTCTCTGAAATCTGTGTATCCCTGCTCATCATCTGTGGAGCAGTGGTGGCTCAGTTAAGGCTGTAAGTTATTGAGTGTCAGATCAGAAGGTTGGGGGTTCTAACACCATTGCAGGGTACACACACACACACACACACACACACACACACACACACTATGGACAATTTAGGAAGGCCTAATTGTTTTTTCTTTTGGGGTCAATTGTACTCTGGTACGGTATTAAATAATTGTGCCTGGTAAAGAAATAGTTGGGTGTTTTAAAATGAGGAAAAATTTGAGATTACTTTTCCCCAATGTCTGGTTCATTTTGTTCAATGAGAATACAAGTGTTCTGGGCTTGGGAACCGTGCCCGGGTTGGCTGGAAAATGTGGCTCTTATACAGCATACTCTGGCAAAGATCAATTCAATGTTTAGAATGTTACATCGTCAATACCGTTGGTCTTCTCTGAAATAATAATAGCATTGATATTTTGATATTTTATATTTTTTCATAAATATCAATAATATTAGGCATGATGTGAAGATTTACTTCCTTCTCTTTTTGTTAAAAGGTGGCTCACAAACCAACTAGGTGTACACTGCCACCTGCTGTATTGGAGAGTATAATAATAATCATAACAATCATAATAATGTGAAAGTTGGCCAGTGCAGGAGCGGGGTAGGGGTAAAGTTTTTACTTAAATATTACATGGACCAAATTTTGTGAACACCTGACTCTTTTTGGACATCCCATTCCAAAGTTGTTCCCCCTTTACTGTTATAATGATCTTCATTCATTTGGTAAGGCATTCCACAAAAATTTTATAAGACAGCTGTGGGGATTTGTGCTTATTTAGCCACAGGATGATTAGTGAGGTCAGGCACTGATGTTGGGCAAGGAGCCTGGGGTCTGGTTTGCATTGCAATTCAACCCAAAGGTGTTCAGGGGTGCTGAGGTTAGGGATCTGTGCAGACACTCATGTTCTTCCACTCCGGCCTAACCAAACCAAGTGTTCATTGAGCTCAGTTTATGCACAGGAGCATTTTATGCTGGAACAGGTTTGGACCTTATTTCGAATAGAAGGAAATTATCATACAGATTCATAATTTTATTATCTGTAGGGCAGATGATATCATGGTGTGATTAGGTGCTTTCTAGGGAGCATAAAGGGTCGTGAAAAATTACCCTAACTCCTGTCCTTTTACGCTGCTCACATGTGTGAGAAAACTTAAAGAAGTTCCCTGCAAGTACATGCAAAAAAAAAAAAGCCCCTTAGAACGCCCTTCCAGAGTAAAATATATAATTCAGTTCCTTCTAGAGTGCTCCTGGTTGCAAGAAAACATACAGAAGGACCCTCTTGTAAGCCCTTACAGTGGAGAATACGTCATGTATCGCCCTATAGAGTTTCCTGCATGTGAGAAGACATGATGAATGCCCTGCTGTCTTCCGGACAACCTATATCCCCCCAGGATTTCACAAATGCAGAATGAAAGTTCGATCTGGCAACCCTGCAGTATGGTTAGGCGTTACCGTAATTAAGGGAATAAACTCGCATTTAATAGCGGGCTAGATTTTAGCTAAGAAATACAATTGAATTGAATTTACAGTTAAACAAATGAAAGCGCCAACTATATATAATAATAATATATACTGCTTTTTTTTTTACCAGACGCTAAAAACACCTACACAGTAATAACAAAATAAGAAGCTGTTGTTGTATTACAGCCGGAGCGTCAAAAGGACACGCCAAACCGGAACCGGAAATAACCTCATGGACTTCCTTTGTTTTGTCAGAAGTGCAGAAAAAATCAGGAAGATGGGACCGATATCCTCAAAATGGATTCAGTTGTTGCTTGTTTGTTTCTTTTATTCATGTAAGTCATACAAATGATGATTAAATTATGAATTATGTCTGTTGTAATGTATACTATAGCTGGAAATTCGTGTTTGGTTCTTGCTAAATGTCTTAGGAGACCCGTTGCTATGGCTGGTTAGCCGGGAACACTAGCTGGCTTCAGCTCCCCTAATCTTAGAGAGGACACGTTTTTATTCCTGTACTAGTGTATACACTTTACATGTCTGATTAATTTTCAAAACTATGTTTATATGAAGGTAACGAGTCTGTGTATGTGTAGTGGTATAAAGAGTCACAGGGCTGCATATAGAGTACAATGATCCTGAGTCATGTGTTTTTGTTTCAGATGTAAGCTGTAGCTCGGTGGAGCAGAAGATCTATGTGGTCCTGAACAAGACGACTCCCTGTGTCCGGCTTCTCAATGCCACCCATCAGATCGGGTGTCAGTGTGAGTATACGGTGACACAATGAAATAATCCGGCTAATATAACATTATTTCCAGTCTTTAATTTGACGTGGTATCAAAAAGTTTGGAGACTAGATTTGTAACACGCCAGCAGGTGGCAGCACTAGGCTGCACGCACCATCACAGGGAACACCGACCTTCATAAGTCAGTGTGCCAAAAGATATTGTATCAGGAGTTGTGCACCTGGTGTTATTCCGACCATGTGCATTAGTTGCCATGTCCACTATTTCATCATGGACAGCAAGTAAAAAGCGAACGAGAAATTCTGTGTGAAACTGGGTAAATCTGCCACAGAGACATTTGAGATGATTCAGCAGGTTTTTCAAGGTGTTTGGAGTGGCACGCGCGCATCACTGGAAGATGACGAGAGATCAGGAAGACCTGCAAGTTCAACCCCCGTAAACTCACCAGAAACATGATCTCACTTTCGCACTTACACTACTTGCCAGATGCGAAGATTCTAGAAGTGCTATGAACTCTGGGAACTCTGTGCAAGGGGACTATTTTAATAGGTGATGGTGTGTAAACCTAGATAAATAAAGTACTTCCCTGTAAACAGAACTAATCTCAAAACCTTTTGATACCACCTCGTATATACAGGTTAATAACTGACTGGTTTGTTCGTACAGTGTGATACATGAGATCTGTGGAAGATTTGCATCTATTGGTGTATGTGACCTATATTTATACAGCGTGACGTTACTACAGGAAGCGAACCCTCGGCATTTACCCTCGTCTTATAGAGTGCAATCTTGCCTGCTTATAAAACACTAAAGTTATAAAGTAATCATTGATCAATGATTGACCAATTTAAAAAAATGATAGAGAGAAAATCTAGATAAAACTTGTACACCTATGAGTCATTCTGTAATTTGGGATTTATTTCACAAAAAAAAAAAGGTACAAAAATCTATGTTCTTTCTCATTAAAACAGATAGTGGGACAGGTTAGTCAGTTCCTTCAGTGTAAAATACACTGCCCGTCCCACACTCATCATTTGAGATTTAATTCAAGCCCCTTTAGCTTCGATTACAATACACATTGTGGTTGCCAGATCATGTGTGAAAATGATTGCTCATGATCCGTGAACCACTTCTTCACAATCTGAGTCCTGGAATATGCCCTGTTCCATCAGGGAAGAAAAACTGCATGGATGTGATATCCTGGACCAGCTGACTTCATTTTCATCAAATATCGTTGATGAGCCTAGACCTGACCAACAGAGCAACCCCAGATTATAATACCAAAGGCTTGTACAGTGATTTTTTTTTTAAATCACTGTATTTAAAAAAAAAATAATGATGTGGAAGAATGAGATGAGATGAAACGGTCATCAGTTACGTTGCAGCCTCGATAGTCATTCCTTTACCCTACTTGCTTTTTCTTGTTCTTTTGTTAAGAATTGTGACATTACAAAGATATTAAATAAAGAACAGGCTATGTTCATTATAATTTTTAGATTATGTAAAAGCTTTAAAAGTCCATGTGAACAAGTTAATAATCTAAGCAATGAGAAGAAACAAATCCATATAAAGCTATTTAAAAAAAAAATAATAATAATAATAATAAAACATCAGTTGCTGTTAAAGAAAATAATCACCCCCAAGCATGTGGCATAACAGTCTATATGATTTTACTGCCACTGTGGATAAACAGGTTCATCAGATAAACTTAATGTTTTTTTCTCTGTGTGCGCGCATATGA
>JAAGKR010005561.1:0-16113 GCA_011419295.1 Clarias macrocephalus
TACTAGAGACGTGTCTGCTGCTAGAACTCTGTGTGCCATTGACCTGCTCTCTGATCTGAGCTGCTGTTAACCTGCGATTTCTGAGGCTGGTGACTCGGATGAACTTATCCTCCGCAGCAGAGGCGACTCTCGGTCTTCCTTTCCTGGGCCGGTCCGCATGTCAGCCAGGTTCTTTGTAGCGCTTGATGCTTTTTGTGACTGCACTTGGGGACACTTTCAAAGTTTTCCCAATTTTTCGGACTGACTGACCTTCATTTCTTAAAGTAATGATGCCACTCGTTTTTCTTCACTTAGCTGCTTTTTTCTTGCCATAATACAAATTCAAACTCTTTGAATGAGAAGGTGTGTCCAAACTTTTGGTCTGTACTGTACTGTACGTACGTACATACATACGTACATACATACATACACCCCCCCCTCAAAAAAAAAAACAAGCACTGCAAGCCAAGTCAAACAGTAACTATGTATAACGCAACCAAAATCCAAGCCACAAAGCAAATTCCCTAGAAAATTCTTTATCATCCATTTCATTCCTACTTGAATAAGAGCAACAAACCTTTCAAACATGATCCAAATCACAATATATGAGATCTGATTTTTGCAAGCCAAGACAATTAAGCAAAGTGTTTGTTTAAACATTGTATTTATTCCTTCCTATAAAGAAAATGGATTATAAGGCACAGGATTGCAAAGTAGATTTCAATTTCACGCTCATAGGCACATTTTTAAAAATGTACAGCGCCATCTGTTGAATTTTGAAATGAACTGATTTTTTAAATGAACTGATTTTTCATGATTTCTTATTCTGTGTCAGCAGAGGTGAAAAGAGTATTCAATTTTTGTACTCAAGTAAAAGTCCTGTTACTTCAGTGACATTTTACTAAAGTACAAGTAAAGTTACCGTTATAAAAATCTACAAGTAAAAGTAAAAAGTAGCTCATAAAAATTTACTCAGAGTAAAAGTTAGTTACTTTTTTAAATTTTTTTTTTTTACAGTGGGTGTGGGATGGGGGATTCTAGTGTAGTTCAAAAATGACAAGAGGATATAAATCTCGAACTAGTTGTTTTTAACTGAAGGAACACCTTTGCATAATAAAGATGTTGTTTTTCTTGTGCTTAAAAATCAAAGTGGTCACTTAAATATGGCGTCACGTCCCAGTCTAGTGTCGGCCGAACAGCAAAAGACTGGTTCAGGGTTCTTTTATAAACTGTATGGAAATGGTGGTATATGGCAGAAAGAACTAGACCACACACACACACACACACACACACACACACACACACACACACACACACCAGGATCAGCTTCAGGATGGACCCAGGCCAAAATAAGAAACAAAAGTGTAACTGTATTTTAGTAGCTAGATTACCTGCAAAAAAAGGCAAAACCCAAACAAAAATCCAGGTCCCTTCCCTGAGTCCCTAAATCAAAAACAGTGAATAAATTCCCTCTTCCCAAAATAAATGGCAGCCGCGCCCCTACTACTGCTGAGTGCACAAACATACAGTGAAATTATCTACAAATATATACAAAGACCAACCAAACCAAAGGGGCAAAGCAATAATCAAAGTCAATGGGAGGCAAAAAGTCAAAACCAGAAAACACAACCAAATATCAAAATCACAATTACTTTCCTCTTTCCCGCGTCTCTCTCTCTCTGGTTTATATGTGGTGGCGCTGGTTGATGACGTCACTCTCAGGGCGGAAGCGATCGAGTGGAAGGTCGGGTAGATACACACGCAAGCGCAACAAAGCATTTATACAAAACATAATATTTTTATTATTTTTCATTTTTTTTTACTCCATAGCAAATATGATTTAAAATGTAGCAAATGACAATACTTCAAACAAAACACACTTAAGTAAAAGTAAAATTAAAAAATTTTAAAACTACTTTCAAAAGTAGAAGTACACAAAAGAACTACTCAATTACAGTAACACGAGTAAATGTCTTTCGTTAATTTCCACCTCTGTGTATCAGTTATTAGCAAGTTTAGAATATGTCCAGCACCATCTGTGGTAATGAAAGTACACTATTTCTTTTTAAATGAGGGTGTTTTCCATTTTAATTTCAAATTAGCATAACATGGCTCAGGCTCTGTATATTCTATTAGGACAGGGGAAATTACAATATCTGCATTGAGTTTAATCAAACACAAAACAGCGCATCATTATTTATATTCACAGTAACATTCAGGAGATACAGTAACACACTTGATTAAGAGAGAATCCTACAAAACATGATGGCCTAATACAAATATAATACAAGCTTACTGTAACAACAGGTGACAGTGTTGCTCAGCATTTTCTAATGGTGAGCATGTGTCCTATATGTTGGCTATAATTGGTTATGCAAATTTTAAATGGTTTTCAATTGTTTTTCACTTTCAATTTTGGATGTAATTGTTTAAAATGTGTTCAATTTAACACAGTTAGTTCAAGTTAGTTCATTTGTTTATACTATATATATACTATATACTATATATACTATAAACAAATTTGTATGTCAATCTCTGCTCACAATTCAATGTCTAATTTAAATTTATGGTATTTTTTTCAGGAAAATTTATATTTTCAGGCAGCAGTTGCAATCATACCACTGACTTCACTGATAAGGTATGAAAACATTCAAATTAATGGCAACAGTATGTAAAATCCATTAATTATTTTAACTTTGTTATTTATTTATTTGTTTGTTTGTTTTTGTCTACATCACATATTCTCAAGTACTGAGCAATTATTTTGGTAAAAAGTTGACAATTGTTTACATAAATAATATAAATAAAATAACCTTTTTCATAATTAGTTATTTGTTTGTAATAACATAACACCAAAGAAAAATCATACTCACAAATTTCACAATAGTACATAGTGTTTCAACATATAAGAACATTTAAAAAATGCAAACTATCAATATGGAATTTAGTGTAAAATCCAAAAGATAAGATTTTCCTGTTACATAAAACTTACATTTACAGCTCTTGGCAAATGCTCTTCTTCAGAGTGACTGAAAATTTTACCTGATTATACATTTGAGGAGTTGAGGGTTAAGGATCCTGCTCCAGGACAAAACAATAGCAACATGGTGATGCTGGAGTTTTGAACCTTGAGTAGTCTAACACCTTAACCACGGAGCTACCCCTGCCTCCCAATTTTCTTTTTATTATAAAACATTACTTGTTGCCTTTTAATTTATTCTTTGAAGTTAGTAACTGAAGAGAGAAGTACTCTTAAAACATTTTAATACACTCTAAAAACTGCTGGGTTAAAAAACAACCCAACCATAACCCAGCTGCTGGGTCACTATTGGACAGAACGCGCGCTGGGTTGTTTTGATCCAAGTGCTGGATTGTACCATTTAACCCAGAATTCTGGGTTGTTTATCTGTCCCAACCAGTGGGTTAAATTGACACTCTAGCTGGGTTAAATATTAAAGTTCTGGGTTATTTTATTTGACCCAACCAGTGGGTTAAATTGACACTCTTGCTGGGTTCACACATTCCATTTGATTTTTTATTTTTTCAAAAAAGATGCAAAATGTACACAACTTCACATAATGTAAATAGATTGTCACAGAATAAGAAAATGTGAATAACTCAATTTTGACAAAAATATAATCCCAAGGTGATCATTTGTTAAATATTAAATGAATGTAACATACTGTACAAACAATAAAAGCAAAAGGCCCCTGTAAATGTGCATTTTTTTTGCATTTAATACAATGTTTAAACACTTTTTATATAGAAATTTTCAAACCAATTAATACTAAGACCTTGCTTTGTGTATTTACCATCAAAGATAAAAAAAAAATTAAAACAAACATCAACGGCCTTCACCAAAGAGCCTGTCTGTATCAATAGCATTGCCTCCAACAATGGAAAAGGTCTTTCAGGTCCCTCTTGTCTCATTCCCAAGGCACAAAATGTAGAACCGTGGTCTAGTCATCTCCATATTTGGCAGATATCATTCCCATCTTGCTGGTCCACCTGTGGATTACACACCATCACTTAGTGTTGCAATATAACTAACATTTATCTCAAGCAGTTTTGTTAAGGACGTACAGCTATGTATGTATTTAATGCAAAAGTTTTTTCTCTTATCAATACTCAAAAATACATTTCTGACTAATTTACCTCACTATTTAACTTGTGAGGGTTAACAGGATACGGCGCTCCATCTGGATTTAATATGAAACATTCAACCCTTTTCAAATGATCAACAAACCCTAGATGAATGCAATATTTACAACTTGCAATAAATATTTCATAAGGATAAAGAAAAAGCACATTTTACACGGTGACGGTGACGCATTCTAATTTATTGAATAATAAAAACAGAAAAACATATATTAACCCCACACCACCATATCAAAGCATTTATTTTAAACAATAAAATATGCTTGCCCCTACCACAACTTACGAAAAGAAAAAAAAAAAAAGTAAAAATTTACATGAACTTACCATAAAATACTGAGTGCTCTGAGTATGATCCAGAAAGTTCCACGAAGAATAAACCAACTGCTGGGTCAAAAAACACAACTAAGTTTTTTTTTTTTTTTTTTTTTTTAAAGACATATTAAGACTGTCATTAAACATATCCCAACAGCTTCTTCTGACACCTATTAAATATTATAAAATATGCCAACAGACTTTCCACACACAACATTAGTGAAGATTACTAGTAATTTACCTAAAAGTACATTTAATATTACATTTAATAAATTTAGGGTTTTTTTTTTTTGTGTGTGCTACAAACGCACTTTTATCATAAAATACACTATAGCCGACTGTTGGCACAGAATATTAAAACATGACCTCCCCTCACCCCCATATCAAAGTGCGACTAAAAAGGTGGAAAAGCGAATAAAAATGAAAATGATCCTACCACAACTACAACATTTAAAATGTAGGTAAAAATTAATACAAACTTACCATAAAATCCTGCCAGCATTAAGTGGCCTCGTGCTCCCCGCTTCAGAAGTAAAGGATCCAGAAAGTTTCTCATGCCGTGTCTCAATTCCAAGACCGCAAAGAGCGGACTTGACTTGGAAGTGCACACTCGAGGGTTTGAGGACACCGGGTATAGTGCAAATAGAACACAGGATGCTTCTCACAGCTGCGAATGTATTATACACCATAACCGTATTATACCAAAGAGTGCTTGTTAGAAATACACAAAATGAAGTAAATCCGCTGTTTTAACCACTGCAAAGACACCACAGTCCGCGGTCGTTTTCAGAAGTTGCCGAAGTGAGGCTATGTTAAGCGGCTACAGTACATGACTGCGGAGCGCCTGTATTGCCTGGAGCTCAAATCTCCGAAATCGTTGGGGCAATTTTTTAAATATCTTTAATAACCGATTGATGTTTTGAGCTGTACACACATACATCCTCGCTTAAACAACTCTTAAAACTACACTTTGTGACACAATAACTGTAATATTTCAAACATTCTGCAGGCTTCCGTTTGGAGAAATAAAGAATAAACCAGTTGTTGGGTCAAAATAACCCAACCATGTGTTCATTTGTAAATGACCCACTACATCTCATTTGACCCAGCATTACCCAACCCAACAATGTGTTTAAAGTCCCCGAAATAACCCAGAATTTTGACCCAGCATGAACAACCCAACAATGTGTTTACAGAAACAACCCAGCATTTTTTAGAGTGTAAACCCAGACTTTAAAAGAAAGTAATTATACAACACATTTACTGGGCCCATTTCTTGTCTTCTGGAAAACTAGTATTCATTCAACTTTAGTATTGACTTATATTATTTGCACATGCGCATGCAACATAGTCTGAAAATTTTAACAAACAAACAAAAAAAATGCTATTCAAGGTTTAAAATGTATGCATAATAGTGAAACGTAAACGTTGAAATCTTCATTATGAGTGTATTTTTTGTTTGTTTAAATAACTTTGCAATAAGATTTCCTTCTTTCCTATTTTTCTTGTTATTCTTCTTTTCATCTGTACTTGCCATATAAAAAAATAAGAGAGAGTTTATTGTCATTGTAGTGATACAAGAAAATGTGTTTGCTAGCTTGCACAGAGCAGAAGTAAAAAAAAACAGAATCTAGGATAAAAAAACAGGATAATTGTATATAATATATAAATAAATAAATAAATTTACAATGGAATTTATGTGCAGTGCGACTTGGATGTAGCAAACAGTGCAGAAAGCTTTAGCAGAAGATATTGCACAAATTATAATAATTGTATTTACAGTCATGAGTGTAAAGTGTTCATTAGCAGCAACTTGCAGTTCATTAGCAGCAACTTGAAGGAATAAATCGCAGATCTAACACATATTATTGTCTATCAAGGAATTGTCTGTTATTTCCAGCTCTAGTATAGACACTGACCTCATTTCTAACTTTTGTTTTGTTCATGACTTTTGGCTGTAGACAGCACCTGTACCTTCAACCTATTTCTCTTGTAAAGTCTTACAGACCAAGAAGCTTTCTTTCACAAAGCAAAGGCCAATCTCTCAGAAACCTCATTTACCCTAAGTAAGTGGGCTCTAGAACTGGCAGTCTGCAGTAAAGAAAGAGTAGCTTTCCAACTACTTTTTAGACTTTTTGTCACTAACTGTGTGGAAGGCATGAGTTCAATGCCCACCCAATGCCCAAACTCACCCAATGGATATAGTGCTGGTTCCAAGCCAGGGTAAACTGGGAGTCCTATTTTCAGCATCTGTCCTGATAAAACACAAGATTCTCTTGTTTATCCTTGTAAGCCTTGAAATCTGTGCCATAGCATGGCAATGGTTTGCCTCCTACCCAGAAGATCTTTCATATGAGATGACATGGAGGGGATCTACATCTGCCTCACGCGTGTTCCAGTTTACTGGTGGTCCAGATTGGGGAGCTTGGTTCCCATAGTTCTTTGTGTAGTTTATCTATGTGGGATAGATCTCTCTGGTTCTCAGCTAGTGTACGACATTGTGATGCAGTGGCAGAGAATACTCTCTGCTGTGCTCCTTTCTTGAGCTTTCTCAGGAAGAAAAGCCTCTGCTGAGCTTTCTTTACCAAGTACTGTATGAAGTGTTAATGGTCCATGTTAGATCCTTTGTGATGTGCAGAACAAGGAATTTGATGTTCTTGACCTTTTCAACATCCTCACCATTTATGTGGAGGCAAGATGTGTATTTTTTCTATTTCTCCTGTAATTCACAACAATACTTTCTGTTTCAGCAGTACTTAGAATTAAGTCTGAGCACCACTCGACCAGATGTTGAACCTGTCTGTAGTGTGCACTGTCATTTCCTGATATCAGTCCCACTATAGTGGTGTCATCAGCAAACTACATTATGTTTTAGCAGAGTGGATTGGTGTGCAGCTATGTGTGAAGTCATAGGCCTTTTAGTATTTAAGGCATTAATGATAGATAGATAGATAGATAGATAGATAGATAGATAGATAGATAGATAGATAGATAGATAGATAGATAGATAAAATACTTTATTAAATTGTAACATTACATCAACCAGTTCAGGGTGAAGTTACTAAAAAAATACACTGTTTACAACCGTACAATCAGATGGCATTCTTAAAAACTGTGCATTAATGAGGCGAAATGTAAAAATAATTAAAATATACTATTTCTATTTACATGTAAAGAACATAATGTTATGTAATGACTGAGAATGCGTGGTGTGAGCGTGCTGGGAGGTTATACAAAGGAGCGTCAGAGGAAAGGCTGTGTGAGCTGTGGGAGTGCTTGGTGCAATTTTTCGGGAATGTTTTCCCCGTTCGGACATGACGTGGGCTTATTAATGAAACTAAATACACTCGAACACAAATGCAAACACAACTCCCCTGCTTCTCGAAGCAGAGCTAATCCTTGTTCACATTTCGTGTCTTCAGGTTTCCTGAGTTGTTCATTCATCACATGACAACCTCATAAGCTTAACCAATGCAGTCTAAATTAATGAATTAATTTTTTAATTCATTTTCTTTTTTTTTATCTTTTCTTTTTCTTATGACATTATATTTTCGTCTTGTTTGTTGTGTGATCAACGTTTGCATAAGTATTAGATGTTAGGGAAGTAACATGTAACATTTTAATTAACAAACGAAATTAACAAAAAGACTCAAAAGAAGATTTTGCTGAACGAGACTCAATGATCAGAGTTGGTAAAATGATCCGAACTTCCCATCACTGCTGTCCACCAGGCCTCTGCATGATATCACTATCAACACAACCCACAATTGCAGATGGCAGGATTTAGAATTAGGATTAAGTTTGAAGTGTATAAATTGACAAGTAAATTGGAAGAGCACTGTTCCGTGCAGTCCCAGTACTGCTGACCACTTTTCCAGACATGCAGCCCTGTAACCTCACAAACTGTGGTCTGTCCAAGAAAGAGCTCGCCAGTGCCAAAAGATAAATTATGGCATTGTCAACACTAACCCGAGGGCAACAATCATGGCTCTCCAGTGGTAAAGACGGAGGCTGCGGCATGACTGCTCACCCATAGTGCCTGTGATCTGCCAGTTAGGGAGCTGAACATCCATTGACACAGAGATGGGCTCCAGGTCCTCCAGCTTGGTGGTGATTGTGGAGGGAATTATGGTATTAAAAGTTGAACTATAGTATTAATAGTTTAGTGCACATTTTAATCATAATTTCCATTCCAGATGTCCAGGAGTGGTAGTGATTGATCGTATGCTGTAACAGGCAGTTGCCTAGTTACGGGCTCCTGGCCAGTGGGGGCGCTGTGGGGCGCTTTCCTGGTAATTTTATAAAAGAGGAAGAGAGGCTAGGCTAGGCTAACAGCGGCAACTACATGAATAATGCCTTCTCTGAACCCAAATGCAGGATATGTTCTTGTCCAAAGCGCGTTTTTTTGAGGTTTTTTTTTGTTCCTCTTCTTCTCTTGTGTTGTATGTTCGTCTCTTCCTTCTGTGTCTTCTACCTACCCCCACCCCCCCGGCGAGGCAGCACATCGCAGACGGTGTTTGGGGGGGGGGGGGGCGCTCGTGAGGAGGGGATCTTCGGCATCCGCTGCGTCGCCATAAAAGGGGACGTGCTTCCAGAGGACTTCAGAGCCCTCAACAGCAAAACACCACTGGATGGTTTCCCTATGCCCCAGGTCCATGAAGTCTTGGAGGCACTCTACGGGGCTACCGTGTTCAGCTCATTAGACCTGCGTAGTGGCTAATGGCAGGTGGCGATGCATCCTGACAGCATCTCCAAAACAGCATTTGTTACCAAAAACAATCAGTATGAGTTCCTCCGTCTCCCCTTTGGCCTGAAAAATGCAGGAGCAACTTTTCAGCGGCTTATGACTTCAGTTTTAGCAGAAGCCATAGGGAAATACTGCTTTTACATCGACGACATTTTATTCTAAAGATACCACTTCTCACCTCAATCATCTCCAACACATATTTGCACTCCTTGAAGCCGCTGGTCTCACAGTCAACCTGAAAAAATGCAACCTCTGTCAGACATCCCTCTCCTTTCTGGGACACATTATATCGGCTGAAGGCATAAAAACCGAAGAAGCCCATTCCTCGCAACTTGAAGGAGCTACAGCGCTTTCTAGGTTTGGCTGGTTGGTACCATTGGTTCATTCTCCACTTCTCAGAGCGTGCTGCTCCTTTACACGCTCTGAAGAAGAAAGGAGCCAAGTGGGTTTGGACCCCCAAATGCCAGTCAGCCTTTGACGATCTGAGAGTGGCTCTGCAAGACACACCGGTTTTAACAGCTCCAGACTTCAGCCGCCCCTTCAAGGTGCAGACAGACGCCAGCAACATCGGCCTGTGTGCAGTACTCGCCCAAGATCACGAACATGTGGGAACATGTGATCGCCTACGCCTCCCGGCTGCTACATGGTGCGGAAAGCAGGTATTCAGCATCAGAGAAAGAATGTCTGGCTGTGGTGTGGGCAGTGGAGAAGTGGCACCAATATCCAGAGGGTAAGGCATTTACCATCATCACAGACCATGCTGCTTTGATCTGGGTTTTTACTCAGCCGAACACCTTCTCACGCCTAACTCGATGGGAACTCCGGCTGCACGCATTTGAGTTCATAGTTCAGTACTGTAAGTGGCAGTGCAACATCATTCCTGATTCCCTGTCACGGCGCTGGGAGGAAGAGGCTACGAACGCCCATCTGGCAGTGCACTGAGGCAACGATCTTCATTGGGGTCTGCCCTGCGACTGGGAGGAGCTGGAGAAGGCCCAGAAGGCGGATGATGCACTTCGCACACTGTGGAAAGAAGCAAGGTTAGCTCCTGACGTTAAAAAAATACATTATTGTATAATAAACCAATTCCTCTATCGGCAGATTCCCAAACAAGATGGATGTGGCTTCCTCCAGCTGGTCTTCCCAACATCTCTGCGACCCCAATATCTGCAGTACGCTCACGACAACCTTCTCAGCGGTCATCTAGGGCATAAAGACCCTGAGGAGGCTGCTGGAGGTCGCCTACTGGCCAGAGATACGCCGAGATGTCTGGGAATATTGTAAGAACTGTGTTACCTGTCAGAGCTACAAACCCCGTATAAGTAAGATGGCAGGTCTACTACAAAGCACACCTGTGGTGGAACCTGGTTTCATGTTAGGAGTAGATCTCATGGGTCCTTTTTCACGTTCATCCCGGCTCAACGAACATCTACTGGTGGTCGTGGATTACTGCAGCAAGTGGGTCGAGATGTTTTCTCTGAGAACAGCCAAAGCTCACAACGTCGCCAACATCTTAACTAGGGAGATTTTCACACGGTGGGGTACACCAGCCTACCTGGTTTCCGACAGGGGTCCGCAGTTCACTTCTAAGCCTCTAAACATCATCTGCCGACACTGGGGCGTGACCCAAAAGCTCACCACGGCCTACCATCCACAGACCAACATCACAGAACGAACTAATCGGACATTGAAGTTCATGATCGCTGCGTGTGTCAAAGAAAACCACAAGCAGTGGGACCACCGAGTTCCGGTTTGCCATCAATACGGCATGGCAGGAAAGCACTGGTTTTAGCAGAGATAGCACTGGGACGCAAACTAAAGGGACCATTGGAGAGAATGCTGCGTTGAAACATCTCACCTGACCATCCTGCCTATGCCACAGTGGAGCGTCAGGAAGCACTGTTACAGGGGAAGTATTATAACTCCAGACGGCAAGTGGTTAAGTTCAATGAGGGTGAACATGTGTGGGTCCGCGCTTTTCCTCAGGATCAGGCGGAGGACTCACACATGGCCAAACTAGCCCCGAAATGGAGAGGACCGGCTTTAATCAAGAAGGCCCTTAACAATGTTAATTACCGGGTAGAGTTGGTAAATCAAGCCGGAACATTCACTGTCCACGTGATGAAAGTCACGTCTTTTTCCGAGGGGGAGGGGGTGTAACAGGCGGGCTCCTGGCCAGTGGGGGCGCTGTGGGGCGCTTTCCTCGTAATTTTATAAAAGAGGAAGAGAGGCTAGGCTAGGCTAACAGCGGCAACTACATGAGTAATGCCTTCTCTGATCAAAGAAGGTCACAGAAGCAGAGTCTTGGGTTTAATCTTACAGTTTAGTTATGAAACGAGCAACCAGTTTTCAGCAAGGTATGCAGCTTTGTTTGTTTACTTGCGTTACATTTCATTTTTATCCTGTGGCTCGCACTCCAGCGGCGAGAGTGGACGAGCTGCTTCATTCAGATGACCATGACAAAGACCGGGATCCAGACATGCTCGGAAACTCAGTTTTTGACACTTTGTGTCAGTCCATCTCATGGGTGATTAGATGTGGTTGTGGTCCCCCGCCTCACGTGGTTCCCCCATTTGTGCATACATTAGGCCGGCTTTCGGCTGTCACGCGGAGCCCATCCGGCTGGAGTTTTAATACCTTTTATAAAGTAATTTTGCATGAGCTCTGTTCATGCTACCAATGTTCCGTGTACACCACTGTTCTTTGAATAAAACAAGCTCTTGATTGATATCAATTTACTTTCAATTTTTATTTGTATAAAGTCAGTCAGCCTTTATTGGTCACACATACATTACTGCACAGTGAAATTCTTTATTCTTCGCATATCCCAGCTTCTTGTTAGTAGGCCAGGGTCAGAGCGCAGGGTCAGCCATTTTTACGGCACCCCTGGAGCAGACAGGGTTAAGGGCCTTGCTCAGGGGCTCAACAGCAGCAACCTGGCGGAGCTGGGGCTTGAACCGCTGATCTTCCTATCTGTAACTCAGAGCCTTAACACACTGAGCCAATTGACATTGTCGCAAAGCAGCTTTACACAATAAAAAGAAGCAAGTTTGCATGAAACGTGTATGAATCAAAATGATAAGATTGTCACTGATGAGCAAGCCGAGGGCGATGGTGGCAAGGAAAAAATCCCTGAGATGGTAATAGGAAGAAACCTTGAGAGGAACCAGACTCAACAGGGAACCCATCCTCATCTGGGTGATAACGGATAGCAGGGATTGATCTGCATAATACTGTATAAGACTGGAAGTTCAGTATAACAGGAAATTTGTTTAAATTAAATGGAGTCCAGTTTGTTCCTGGAGGCTCAGGTAGACTGTAGGAAATTCCAGTCCTGAACTATCGACCGACTGAAGTCACAGGTCCCCAGAGAACAGCTGTCTGCATCAGTCGAGGACAGGACAGTCTTTGAAGAAAGCATCCCCAGCCACCACGCGCATCCCCAGCAGACCACACGGGGCATTCATGCGACGAGATCTCCAACCAGAAGCAGGACTCCAAGACGGGTTAGACAGGTCCAGAGGGCAGAGGGGTCTGGATCACTGGCAACTCAGGAGCGACAGGATATCAGACATCCCGTATCTTACACACTCATTTATACCTTCATCTAATGAATGGGGATTGTACTGTAAATACTGATTATACCAATTAGGTTATGCAGAATAATCAAGCATAACACAGAGACATAAGACATACTCATTGAATATATGTATATAGAATTTTGCCCTACTGGCACACTTTAAAGATTTGTTTAAATCTGATTAGGTTTGATTAGATTAGTGGTCGGAGTTAGGGAGGGTTTACACCATTGTAGTCCAGGTCAACTAGACTTTTATGGCTCCAGTTGCAGCAGACTTCCTTTCCCAAGCTTGGTTAGGTTTCCCGCTTCTTCATGTTAGAGATGCTGTTTTGTGCCACAAATCAGATGACATTATCGGGATGGTGCCATGCAGGCTAGCAGAGGGGTTCTGGAATGTGATCGCTTGATTGCTCTCTTTGGGGGCCTGTTCATCCCTACAAGTATTTTAATACATTCCTCTCGACCTCTCAACTTTCCCGATTTCATTGTTCTGTTTGCTGTTGAACCCTTAAACAAGGTTCTTAACTCTGTCTCAAGGGTGCTGTATCCTGGCTGACTGTGATCATGTAGATGTTGCTTTTTAAACATTTTTAATCTATTATTTGTCTATTTTTTTTTCCTTTTTCGTTCTTTCTTTTCCTCTTCTTCTGCTTCTTCATAATAATAATAATAATAATACACCACCTACTGTGGTAATCTCTTTTCTTAATTATTTATCAATCATCAATAAGATATTAAGTCACATGTTTCTGGAATCAAAGGGTTGACAACTGAAAAATAATACAATAAATGTAAATGGAATTCAATATTATGACAGGATAGTGCAAATGTCTAGGCTTCTACAATAAAAAAAAATAAAAAAATCAAACATTCTAGTGTTAGTTTAAAACCTGAATCTCTTTACAGGATGAAACTATTAATTATGCCAGTGTTCAGTACAAAAGAAGGTCCAGAGCGTCTGCTAAGAAAAACCCTACATCAGATTCAGATAGTGTGACCTACGCAACTGTCACCTCACAACCACAGAGACACTGACCAGAACAAGGTATTACAGATTACAAATGATTTCTTTCTTATGTGTATATTATATCAGCCATTGCATTATAACCACCTGCCTAATATTAAGTAGATCTTCCCCTTACATCACCAAAACAGTAGTGCACTGTGTGTTCTGATATCTTTACTGTATATTGGTACAATCATCAACCTTTTTTTCAATTTGAGATACAGTAGCTCTTCTATTGGACAGGCCAGCCTTCACTCCCCACGTGCATTGATGAACCTTGGCCACCCATGACACTGTCAATGATTCACCAGTTTTCCTTTCTTGGACCACTTTCAGTAGGTCCTGACCACTGCAGACCAGGAACACCTCAACATAACTGGGGTTTTGGAAATGTTTTGACCCAATAGTCTAGCCATCACAATTCGGCTCTTGTCAAAAGTTGCTCAAATCCTCACGCTTGCCCGTTTTCTTCTTCCAAAACATCAACAACATGTTTATTTACTGTCTAATATATCCCACTTATGTCCAGGGATACTGTAATGGTCCAATATGATACTGTATGTTGTAAATCTCATAGTGGGCTTGAAAATCATGGACACTGAGAGGCACAGGTGCATTGCTAACAGGGGAGGTAGTTTTATTGTTGTGCAACAAAACAGTGAGAAAAAACACAGTCACACACTTGTTGATTAGGTGTTTGGGGCAGCGGGTGAATGTGGTCTGCGGTTGATGCAGCCCTAGGGTGGGGCGCTGTGCTCAGGCAGAAAGGAGGGGGCGGATGCTTGTTAAGCGGAGGAAGCAGAGGCGCAAGTGCATAGGTTGTTTCTCCTAGGTGGAGAGCAATAAGAGACGCTTGCATACATTTAATACTCACCGGTATGCACTGTCGGGCCGTTTTATAGGTGACAGTTAGATGGTAAATGATTTGTCATTGCTGATGCTGTGCTGAGGCGTTTTAGTGCTGTCCAGGGTGCTGGTTGAGCCCTGGTTGCCTCTCTTCCATGACGAGTGAAAAAAGATTCTCCTACAGGATGCACTGGCTATGAGCCCTTCACCACAATGTCCAATAGGATACTGTAAGATAAGGTAAAATAAGACACTGTAACTGTAGCTTGCGTGACAAGAACCAAATTGTGATGTCTAGACAAGTGTGTCAGAGACTCCAAAACTGCAGTTCTTGTGGGATGTTCCTGGTCTGCAGTACTTTTGGTCTGCCTAGCAAATTCAAATGAATAAGAACCAGTGAAGCAGCAACAGGGTCATGGCCAGCCAAGGTTCATTCTTCAGCGAAGACTAGCCCATGTAGTCTGATTCAGTAGAAGTTTAAATTTCTTAAAAATGTCAGAACACACGTTACAACCCGCAACAGTGATTATTGTATGTGTTTTGTATGTGTGTGTTGCTGTGCTTTGTTGGGCACACGTGTGTATTGTGTCCAGGTCACACGCTGCTCCAGGATCCACTCCAGGTTTTCAGACTGTCGCTACATCGGCATCTACCTGACCTCCCGCACGGATGGACAATATATACTGTATATATAGAAAAAGCAATAATCAATGTCAATAGCTCAAAGATCTAGCATAGGCCAGCATGATTTATATTGGTTAATACTGGTTGGTGCTGGTCTGATGCTGGTTGAGCTGATGAAAGACTAGTATATCTAAGCTGATGAAACCTTACCACCAGCATTGGTCTTGCTGGGTAGTGACGGTCTGGTGCTGGTTTAGCTGGTGAACCAGCATAACTGTGCTGATAAGTTCACCCTTAATCATTTAATCAATTGAAATTACTTAAAATATATAAAAGCATAGACCAGCAACTATGGGATTGGCGGTCTTGGCGGCAGGACCAATTGCATTTTTTCTGTTCTTCATGAAAATAATTGCTTGAAAAGTGCCTTGAAAGTTGCTCTGTCAATTTTAGTCATACACATAAGTGTTATACCTCATTTAAATCTGTACATGCTCTACATTTGTTAATGTACACTCACATATCAACAAAATATTGTGCTTTTGTAAAATAAAGAAATAAACAGGGTGCGCTTTCAGCTGTCAGTCTCACCGAAAATCTTTTTGATCTGAAACTCAGCAAATACTGCACACATATATCTATATACATATTATATCTATAGAAAGTGTAAAGTATCTACTTTTAAATGAAGCAAGATTAATAAAAAATAAATGTTCTCAGTTTGTGTAATCCATATGAATCTAAGGAGAGATACAGTCTTTCTGCCACACTTCATTCACTGATAATTACCTGAGACAGGACACGCCCACACGCTGTTCACAGGGAAACAGTCAGGGTAATCTACATACAGGCCCCCTCCCT
>JAAGKR010005561.1:22936-49975 GCA_011419295.1 Clarias macrocephalus
ACGGACAACAAACAACAAATACATATGACCTTTAACACAATACTTTGATTTATTAAAATGTTATATTCATTTCACGTTTCAGACACTAACCCTCCCCTTCATCTACTGTACACATATGTGAAAAATAAGATGAAGGAAAAACATCGTAAACAACTAAACAAATACTAAAGTTTTGTGTATACAGATGGAACTGTTTGTCCAAGTACATACTATAATCCCGGTTAATTTTTTTTAGCCCTTTTTGCATTACTATGTTTTTATACACACACATTACCGCTGAAAAAGTTTGGGATTTCTTTGTTTTTGTTTAGTGATTTATTTTCTACATTCTACAACAATACTATGGAATTAGGTAACCATGTAACAACAACAATAACAGTCAGGTTTTATTGTAAGATATGAAGGTCGGCTGTTTAGATATGAAGGTCGGAACAGTAATGTGTCGAGAGCGTTTGTAAAACCCATCGAGCTCCATGATGAAACCGTCTCTCATGAAGACCTTCCCAAGAAAACAAGGCCGAAACTGAGCTCTGCTGCAGAGGAGAAGTTCATTTAGAGTCACCAGCCTCAGAAATCACCAATTAACAAGCAGCACCTCAGATTAGAGCCGTTATGAAGCTTTACAGAGCAGAAGTAGCAGATATACATCTCAATATCAACTGTTCAGAGGAGATTATTGTGTGTTTTATATATAAACACCTTCAGTATTGTTTTACAGTGTAGAGAGAAAGAAACATCAGGAACGAACATGGAGTTAGAAAGTGATCCCAAATTCACTGAAGCGGTTGTGTGTGTCTCTGCAGAACGTGTGTGTGACCAGCAATACGCCCTTCTTATTATTTTTACGGCAGGTGGGATACACTGTATTTACTGGCTCTCAGTGCACCGCTCTCACGGCAGCAGAATAAACAGGTACAGGAGCTGGAGCGCGAGCTACTGGTTAATGGATCACTGATGATATGGTTCTCCTGGATAGACTTTTACAAATGGTGTGGGAATAAACCTGGGCACATGATCTGTGTGTGGGGACACACTGGTGTCTGTGTGGGTCTGTCTGTCCCTGCTTGTCAATCTGCCCGTGTCTTTCTGTCTGTCTGTCTGTCTGTCTGTCTGTCTGTCTGTCTGTGTGTTGTAATCACTGTCACTTAATCATTTCTCACACACTCTCTCTCTCTCTCTCTCTCTCTCTGTTTCTCTCTCTCTCTCTGTTTCTCTCTCTCTCTCTGTCTGTCTCTGCGTGTAGGAGGGTTAATATGTCGTGGAATCCTGTCTACGCTGAATGACCACAACGTTCACTCCTTCATCTCTCTCTCCTCCCCTCAGTCCGGACAGTACGGAGGTCAGTCTGATTACAGTCTGATCAGGTGTCAGTGTGGCAGCTTCACACACGGGTAGTCAGGATGATTGTTTAAAATGTGCTGTGTGTGTGTGTGTGTGTGTTTCCTCTCAGACACAGACTATCTGAAGTACTTTTTCCCTGAGTTTGTGAAGTCCAACCTGTATATCCTGTGTTACACGGCTGTGGGCCAGAAGATCTCCATCTGTAACTACTGGAACGGTGAGTACAAGGAGAGAGGGGGAGGGAGGGATGGACAGAGGGATATAGAAGTGGGTAGATGGATAGAAAGTGTGATGGACAGATGGAAGGACAGATACTGTGGATAGACGAGACGAATGGAGAGACAGACGGATCTGGAGACGGATTGAGAGAGCCAGACGGATCGGGAGACGGATGGACAGACGTATCGGATAAATAGAGAAAGATGGATGGATCGATGGATGAATGGGGAGACATGGGCGGTTGGATAGATTGATGGACAGATGGACAGGAAGACAGATGGAGGGGGGATGGATGAACAGATGGACAGACAGAGAGGGATGGATGGACAGATGATACACAGATGGATGGGAGATAGATGGGTGGATGGATCAGGAGACGGATGGATAGATGGATACAGGAATGGATAGGGAGAAAGTTGGATAGAAAGACGGATAAACAGATGGATAGTGAGACGGCTAAATAGAGAGACAGATGGATAGGGAGACGGAGGGACAGATGCATAGACAGAGAGGGATGGACTGATGGTTGGGGAGACATGGGTAGATGGATAGATGGACAGATGGATAAGGTCATGAATGGAAAGATGTATAAAGAGACGGGTGGAGGCGGGGGTAGATGGACGGATGGATGGGGAGACAGATGGGAAGATGTATAGAGAAATGGATGGACAGATGGATATAGGAATGAAGAGGGAGACGGATGGACAGATGGATAGGGAGACAGAAGATTGGACAGATGGAATGAAAGACGGATGGACAGATGGATGAGGAGACATGGGCGGATGGACAGATGAATAGGGAAACAGATGGGCAGATGGATAGGGAGACAGCAGAATGGACAGATGGAATGAAAGACGGATGGACAGATGGATAGACAGAGGGGGATGGACAGATGGATGGGGAGACATGGGCGGATGGACAGATGGATGGGGAGACATGGGCGGATGGACAGATGAATAGAGAAGCAGATGGATAGGGAGACGGGTAAATGGACAGATGGATAGAGGAATGGATAGTTGGACGGATAGATGGATTAAAGGATGGTCAGATGCATAGAGAGATGGAACGCCACACACTCCTCACTCAGGTGCAGTGTGTCTTGGTGTATTAAGGTGTGTGAAGGTGTGATGTTTCTCCTGACGTTCCTCTGGTGTTCTCCTTCTCTCAGACCCTCATCACAGAGACATGTACCTGAACACCAGTGATTACCTCGCTCTGCTGAACAACGAGAGACCACACCCCGACTCCCTGGGTAAACACACACACACACACACACACACACACACACACACACACACACACACTGAAGTTGAAGTTACTCAGGAGTATGGTTGTTCTGCGCTGCAGTGTGGAAGCAGAACTTCTTGCGCATTAAGAAGCTGGTGCTGATCGGCGGCCCGGACGACGGCGTCATCACTCCGTGGCAGTCCAGGTGACTCCGCCCCCTTTTGTCCTTGCACTTAAATGATTAAGAGCTGAACATCTTTCGCACGTCAATGTGGTGACTACTGACACGATAACGTTATTATTCGTCTCTTGTTACAGCCAGTTTGGTTTCTATGACGACAACGAGACGGTGGTGGAGATGAAATATCAGGAAGTGGGTGTAGTTTAATTATTTATTGTCTTTGTTTATTGTCACTGTGGGGCGTTAACGCAGGAGGTGATGATGGTGTGTGTGTGTGTGTTGCAGGTGTTTCTGAGGGACGCATTTGGACTGAAGTCTCTGTACGCCAGAGGAGACCTGGAGCTGTGTTCAGTGGCTGGAGTCGAGCACATCTACTGGCACTCCAACGAGACCGTGTACAAGCGCTGCATCGACCAGTGGCTCACATAAACACACACACACACACACACACACACACACACACACACACACACACACACACACTGATAGAACTGTTTTTACACACTGTTTTTTATCAGCTCCTTTGCTACAAACAAATGATCATCAGCTGCGTTTGTTCCAGTTCAGTGTTGCTCCGAGTCACTGCAGCACTTTCTCTCTTTTACCTGCTTGTGTGTGTGTGTGTGTGTGTGTGTGTGTGTGTGTGTGTGTGTGTGTGTGTATGTGTGTGTGTGTGTGTGTGTGTCTGCTTTTCATGGCGCACACGGTTCATTGCTCAGGCCCTCTCAGCTTTTTACAGAAGCTTATACAAAAACACAGACACACACACACACACACACACGCACACACACACACATGCAGAGAGTAAATTTGTTTTATTTGTCATTTGTATACTCGCAAAAAGCACAACACAATGCAAATCAGTGCCTCAATGACATTTCTGATCCTTTCAAAAGAGAAAAAAAATGGGCGGGGTTTTAACTTGTACATACTGTTTTCTGATTAATAGGGGCGGGGCTTAAGATAAATTTAATCATGCGCTTGATTGATGATGATTATGATGACTTTATTGCTCATCATAACGCGTAGCCTAAAAACGCCGCAACATCAGCTACGCTATTCGAACACGATCGAGTTAAGCATGAGCCCCGCCCCCTGTTTGACCTTCCTGTCCGTCACGTGAGCTCAATTTATTAATTTTATTTTTTTAGCCTTGATTTTAAACCCTATACACATCCTTTTTTGTTTTATTTATTGTTAAAGAAGCAAAATGCAAATCTCAAATCTTGTATATTGCTTTTTTAATATCCAGCACCACACTCCATGCGAAAGGAGTCTTTTATTTGTTTACTGTACTGTAGCAGGTTTATCCTTTAACCGTAGGTATTGGACTGACATCATGTGTTTAAATCTATCTGTTTTTAAAGCAGCAATAAGTAAAATTGTGCCACGATGAGAGAAACATTTGGATCCAGAAAATCCTGCACAGAAACTGGCGCAGGTCAGTGTGAATTCTAATGTTGTGAAACCCGTCATACTAGAGTGTTGCATATTGCTCCTTTAATCCACGGAAACAAAGTGGAATTCTAGGAACTGTAGTCCGATTGCAGTATGAGCGATTGCCTTATGTTTGTACATATTTTATCCTTTAACTGTGTTTTATTAGACTTCCTGTAGCTTTATGATAAGGACTGAGTGAGAAAATAAGACTGAATATACACATAGATTCTCAGGTTTACCTACCCATTTTAAATCTTTGTCTATTTGTTTTAGAATTAAAGTGGCGATTAGTAAAATCGACAGCTATTTATAGACGTAGCAGTTCTAAGTGTAGTTTGCTAGATGATAATAGGGCCTTTGAGAGTTGATTCCTTTGATATTTCAGTGCTCTAAAAAGCCATGTAGCGCAACTAAATGTCGCTTATTGCTCCTTTAACAGCACGCAGAACGGAATGCGTCGTTAATATTTTAGCAAGTTTCATGTCATGGATCGATGTGTGGTTATAATATATCAGACAGTGCTATCAGATTTTATCTTCTCTAACCAAAAAGAAATTTAAATCATGGGATTGTTTTCTTTGAGAAAGACTCATCCTTTAAATCCGTCCAAAATATAAGCAGCCAGTGTTGACACCCGCAGTGAAGCGTCACCGATAGCTAGCGATTACAGCGAAAGGAGGCTGAGCATCAGTTGGCGATGCAAAGTGGGTGGGTCGAGTTAAGTGTTATTTTTTCATGGAAAGGCATTTGAGGTTTTTTGCTTTTACTCTTCTCAAATGTACAGCAGAAATCTGTACTTTTAATTCACTACATTTCTGTTTGGTGCCTCGTTACCCAACAGCAACAGTGTGTATTATTTAAAGCGGGAAATTTCGCCGACTACTGAACGCGGAATTGTTTGAATCACTTTTTCTTTGCGACACGTCTAATAACGTAATAGCTGTTTGAAATCAGAAGCGGAGCTGGTTGCAGACGGTGAAGAAAACAGCACAGAGAGAAAGGGAGAGATAGAAGGTAAATTTTAAAACGCATGCTTCTGTTCTTTTACTCAAGTACACAAGTAAATGAAAGGACTTCTACTTTTACTTAATCCTACTTTTACTCACAGGATTTCTATACTTTAAGGATTTGCAGCTAGCTGCGTGATTAGGACCATATTCTCACATTGATAGTGTTACCATAGCAACTGGAGATGAAAGATGGCAAAAATGGCTGCTGGTGAGAAGGCAGGGTCTCAGGAATATGAACGCTGTCTCATGGCTCTTTCTAAATTGAAAAGTTTTATCATGTGTAACAATGTCGTTTGCAGTATATCGTACATCAGATTTTCAGCACATGTCAATCAGTATTCTGTACGTTTACTCTTTAGACTGCATGACGGAAATAAAGGGAAAGTATGATAGATAGATAGATAGATAGATAGATAGATAGATTATTGCAGACAACGTAGGGAGACAAAAGGTCATATTTCATGTATGTCAGACATTTCAGATCTTAATATCATGAAAACTGATTCATATTTTATCATGGTTTACAACATTATCATGGTTATTCAGGATGTAATATACAAAACAACAAGGTGCTAAGTAAGAACCCTAGGACAGCCCTCTTCAAAGCTGTGGCCCAAGTTTACATGTGAAAATCTTCACCCATCTAAACTTTTAATCACAACACGCAAGACTAAGATATGTGGCGAGTATTATTTAAAATCCCATCTAATGTTTTATGAAAATTTTAAACTTAATTGCAAAAGTGAAAATTAAAAACAAAAAACTTTATTTTTTATTTTTTATTTGTTATAAATAATGTATCTTGGCCCATCTGCAGTACCCTTAAGGTCCAATAGAGGGCCCACACTTTGGGAAACACAGTCCTAGGAATACTGCTAGCCTCTGAATGGATTTAATCAGTGCCTCAAGTTTGGTGCCTTGCATATGTATTTGCCCCCTTGAACTTTTTGTGTCAAAACCTGGAACCTAAATAGACATAATTGGGATTTAATGTAATGAAGTTGCATAAAATAGTTCTCTCTAAGGCTCCTTTTCCAAGTTTTAAGATGGATGTCACAAACGCGATAATCCCGCCCCCAGCCCCTAAAATAAGGGGTTCTTTGTTCCACTCAGCAAAGTGTTGGCGCTGTTATGGAACTGGTTTTCCTGTCTGAATGCCGGTGCTTTGGCTGTCTGAAAACAAAGAGCAAAGTAGGGCACCGGGTCTAGAATAGCTCTGGAACCATCTTGGTGTAAAAGGGGTATAAAATGGGACCCCCATAGCCTGGACACTTCAGAAAGCCATCGGCAAAGTGATTAGAAGAGGAACAAAAAGAAATATGTGAATTTAAATATAAAAACATCTAAAATTCCATATGGTGACTCAGCATACACAGGAAATATGATCTTATGTTTTTTGAGACCAAACTCAAAGATTTGTCATAAAGGGCTACATTTAATAGAATCCCAAGAGTACTCATTACCCCGAGAGCATCATGACCTCTGTGGAGCACGGTGGTGGTAGCATTATGTAATTTGGTGATTGATGGAAATCACAGAATCTTGCTTTAGGACAAAAACCTGACACCTTGGTTAAGTTCAGAATCTGTTCTAACAATTGCTGAAAATGTGCAAAAACATCAGGATCCACATGTTCAACACCGATGGAGGCCTAGGAATTGTAGTGAAAGGGCACAATGTGATGACCCCGGGGGGCGGGGGGGGGGGGGGGTGAATACTTATGCAAGGCACTGTATTAAGAATAAGGGCTGATGACATTCTGACATTTATCACAATGTATCATATAACCATTAGTTGACACATACCTCACTCATCACAGCGTGTCAAAGCCTCGAGTTTATTCCGGAAAACTTCAGCCAAACTTGACTTAGGTTAGCTCACCTGATGCTAACATCCCTTAACATTAGCCTTGAACCATCTTCACACACCAAGAGTTCCCAGTTCTAGTGATGTTTAATCAGTGTCTGGGACGCGTCAGGGTTTTAAAAGCGCTCTGCGTTAGGGTGTTTTAGCGTTGTTTAGTGAATGAGTGCCAATATGGCAGTATTTGATGTCTGGTTTGTTGCTTTGTCCTGTTTGTCTCCAATGAACTCCTGTGGAACTCATATATTTAGATTTTATTTTAAGGACTGAGTGAAAAGTAGGGGAAAAGGAATTTATTTATTTTTTCTGTCTGATCTTATTGCTAAATGCACTAAACTGTAAAGTTCCATTTTTAAATCCTTAAAAAATAATTAAATTAAACAGTTGTCTGAAGATAATTAACTAGTCAATAACATTTTTTTTTTAAATAAAAAGTTTGAAGTTTTTGGGTGTAGAGACATTTTAATGTAGCAAATTTAACATGTGCCCTGAATATTGTTATTGCAGATTTATTCTAATAAAGTTCGAAATGAATTGGTCTCATGTATGTTATTGGAAACACGAACAGCGTGAAGTTTAACTTTTATTTGCAGTTTTATTTACAGAGTGACTTTACAGACGTCAGTGGCAGACTTGATCGACTTCTCTTCGCTCTGCCAAGGACCGCGAGGAGCCCTGGCGGGGTCGATCCGAGGACCTCATAAAAACAGTAGCGACAGGGTACTGGACATCACCTGTGGTCCCCTGCAAGGCAGAAGGAAAACGTGTGCATCTAAGTTCATTCAACTAGTAAAATCACTCGCACTGCCAAATGCCACAGAATAAACCACACATCATTCATAACACTGTGATGATATACAGTACTGTCCAGTTCTACAGGTACAGTATATGTTAATCCTCTGTTCTGTGTGAAATCTTTAAGAACAACATACTTAATAGTTAACAGACCAGTCTGCACTGGTCATAGGGGAAGATCAGGTGGCACAGGACCAGAGCAAAAATCACAGCAAAAGTCAAAACACAGAAGAGAACTGAACACTGTATGTAACTCAATGTAAACAAACTGTGGAGCAAATAACTTCTAATTAACAATACACACATACATGCTGTAGACAACTTTTACTAAATTAATTTCAAAGCTTATAGTATAGTATTTTATAGTATAGCTTATATGCTATGTAATAAGACAGACATTACACAGATTTGAATGAATTAACAGTAAAATGAGTGGAATTTGTTCCTCATTGCAAACAGTTTAAATGATTACGATTTACATTACATCACTTAAATTAATAAAATATGAAAATAAAATATTATGAAACTACATTATAAATAACTGTAGTCATAAAATCGCTAACAATCATTAAAAAACTACAATTCCCATTTAAACTAAACAGGAAGTTGAAATCGTGCGTTTCCGGCGTGAAACCGGATGTTGGTCGTGCACGCGCGGCGGAGGCCCTTTTCTCTCTGAGCGCAGTGCCAGTGTGGACTTCAGACACGCGTGAGTAAGAAATAACCGATTAATTTCACCCCGGAAACCGTCCAAAACGTATACTTTTTGTATCGTACAGGTTTGTAAAGGTGTTTAAAACGAACCGGGTCGCATCAGAGACAGTATTTAGATACGGAAATATTTTAAAAGTGTAAAAAATCTGACCGAGTTTAGCTTCAGCACGCGCCCGGGCGGCCATTAGCATCTGCCGGAGTTAAAACAGGACGTTTTACTGTATGAGGGCGGGTTAAACTAATCAGTAATTTTTTTTTTCTTTTTTTTTTTTATAAATGTATGTTTGTGTGTATTAGTGTTCTAATCGGCTGTGTTGTGTGTTCAAATGGTTTATTATCCGTCCCTGAGGTGGTTAGTCTCGCGGCCTGGCTTAGCATGTCGGTGTGGCGCGAGCGCAGATTAGCATGGATGCAGGTTTATTTTAGGAAATTTTTATTTGTATTAGTATTTTTTTTTTTTTGTTATTAGTTAGGTTTAATTTGGTAAAATGTGACTGGGTTATTATCCTCTATAGGCTTTCCCTGAGCTGAGATAAGTTAGCTCAACATCTGTATAACGTGTCATGACAACTTTAAAGAAAATATAATTAAAACATTCAGACATTTAGTTTTCTATTTCAGTGTTAAAGTGAGATTAGTGGGTAATAAAAGTAAAACAAATTTATTATCGTGTAATTGTTTCTGCAATGCAGTACAAAGACGTTTCTATGAATATATTGCTAGTGTAGCTGCAGGTTCACATCCAAATTCAGTCATTATTAATTTTTATTTTGTTAAATTATAGGAAAGATACAAATTAATCAAACACAGCTCTAAATTGTACTCTGGTTATTTATTACATGAGTGAGCTTAAAAACTCGCTATATATTGTACATATTTGATTGGTTGTGATTTGGTTTCATAAGTATTGTGACTTTGTAGATATCCTGATTTTATATTAGTTTTCTCTGATTTTGCTGCAATTTTAAACCTTAAAGGAATAAATTTAGGTTGTTGCGTCTAACATTAGTTTTCTCACCTAAAAAAAATAAGCGCAGCATTTAAATAATACAAACTAACTTCAAGTATAAGAGTTTAATGTTTAACTTCTAATTAAATTAAAGTCTTACATCATCCGCTATAATTATTTCTAAACAAACTGGGCAAATAATTCACTCCTGACGCACAGGATGAAAATGTGTGAGTAGTTCAGCCGTCGCGCAAGCTATAGGATTATAAAGAAACAGTGATGTTTTACCGTCTCAAAAGTTTCAAAACTCAACTTACGCACCCGAATAATTGGCTGTATTTTGAGACTGGTGTGCGTGTAATGAGTGGGATTGCGACTAATTCGCTCAGAGTCTGGAGAAAAAGGCAACTCGGAGGCTTTTAACATAATCTTTAATAATGTAATGCTTTCTGTTGTCACTCGGAAGCTTCTGTGGTCGGTACAAAATAATTTGTACCCAAAGCTGATAACCGGTCACGGCCAAAACTAAAAACCAGACAGTTCTGCTCACCAGCTGATCAACCATTTCATCTGTATTATAAGTGTAGAACATCGATTTCGGAGTCGATGCGTGAATCACCACAAAAGAATCACACATACCCATCATTGATTCTGTTAAAGCAGGGATTGAGTGTGATTCAGTAAACCCAGAGCAGTGTTTCAGCCCCCCTGATGTAAGGATTACAGTTCTCCTTTATACTGATGTGCGCTCTGGTTTTCAGAATGGCGGACTGGGAGACTGCGCCGGCTGTGGCCGAGACGCCCGAGATCAAGCTGTTTGGCAAATGGAGCACCGATGACGTGCAGATCAACGACATCTCCCTTCAGGTGAGGTTTCTCAGCTTGAACGACGCTCAGGAGCGAGGCTAGAGTCACATCCCGACACGCTCGGTTGTCCCGGTGTGCTATAGCGCTCGTAGATTAATCTCATTCTCTCTGCTTATTCATTGGCTGCTGCTCTTCTCTATCGCTCGGCCAATCACCAGCTCAGAGACACTCCTGATCCATTTGTGCGTGCATATGCGCGCTCGGTTGTGACCGCGGATTGTTTTAATGGTGTGATGTTTGTTGCAGGACTACATTGCCGTGAAGGAGAAGTATGCCAAGTACCTGCCCCACTCCGGAGGGCGTTACGCCGCCAAGCGATTCCGTAAGGCTCAGTGCCCTATCGTGGAGCGTCTCACCAACTCGATGATGATGCACGGACGCAACAACGGCAAGAAGCTGATGACCGTGCGCATCGTTAAACACGCCTTTGAGATCATCCATCTGCTCACTGGAGAGGTACAAGCAAACACCTGAGCAAAACTGATTTTTTCTCTCTTAAAATTAAAAAGTGTAATCTAGACCTGATCCTCTTCCACATTGTAAGCGAGGCTAGAGTCACATCCCGACACGCTCGGTTGTCCCGGTGTGCTATAGCTCTCGCAGATTAATCTCTCTGCTTATTCATTGGCTGCTGCTCTTTCATCGCTCGGCCAATCACCAGCTCAGAGACAGATCCTCTATTCAGTCTGAGTGTATAGACAGACGCTGTTTTATCTGATATTACTAATACAGTGCTGATGTGTGTGTTGTAGAACCCACTGCAGGTTCTGGTGAACGCCATCATTAACAGCGGCCCGCGTGAGGACTCCACCCGTATCGGCAGAGCCGGAACGGTCAGGAGACAGGCCGTGGACGTGTCCCCGCTCCGCAGGGTCAACCAGGTAAACGCTTAAACACAAACACTTAATCCGAAGCGCAGTGCTTCCAGATTTTTGTCTAAAAGTGTGACTAGGGTGGAAGGGTGACGAAAACGTTTTACCACAAATACGATGAGATTACACCATCAGTGTTTTGAACACTTCATTTTGGACACTCACTTGGACAACAGGGGGATGACTTTGTGCGCCATTTATCCAGAGCTCCACTTTCTGGTCATATCATAAATATAACCAGATATTAGTTTATTTTCCTTACAAACTCAGTAGACTTTATGAAGCCAGTGTTCATATATTATATAGGCTTATATGGACAGGTGTGGTGAGTGTTGTGTATGGGAGGTGCAGTAGATATTAAAGTTAGAATATTCATGGTAAGATACCGTATCCCTGCGCAAACACTGTGCGTTGGTGAAGACATGCCAATAAGATAACTTGCTTATTCAGGATGTGTATCTCTATTTGAATGTCTGTGTAGCGCGGCCACTTCAGTTTTAATTTGTGCCTGATAATTTATCCCTTTCTCTTTTCGTTGCCCTATAAGTGACGTTTTGGTTCCGCATTCTACTCTCGAGATTGTGCCTAAAGGCTCCCTGTGCCGTGTCAGGAAATCTAGTCGTATCAAAGTGGCTGCTGAAGTCACCAGTTTACTACTGTGAAGTGTTTACTACTGGAACCTTTTCGGAAACAAAAGAAAGGGATGTTTTGAGGGTGGAGCTTACTCAATCAACTCTGCTTATTATTCAGATTTAGATTTATAACAGTCTTTGTGCGAGTCCTGCAGTCCGGTCCCGACGTTTCCTCGTGGTCTCGACGTGCTGCAGATCTCGCAGAATAAATCTTTGTCAGTTCATTGGCTGCTGCTTCCCATTGCTTAGCCAATCACAAGCTCAGATACAAAAACTCCACCTCCCCATCAGGTCTCGCATGTTAACCCTGTTCATGGTTATCGTCATAGAGTTGGGTATTAATGTGTGTGTGCTTTAGGCTATCTGGCTGCTGTGCACCGGTGCGAGAGAGGCTGCCTTCAGGAACATTAAGACCATCGCCGAGTGTTTGGCCGATGAGCTCATCAACGCCGCTAAGGTAATCGGAGTTATGATGTCATCCAGCTAAATAAATAAATAAAGGAGCGAGGCTAGAGTCACATCCTGACACGCTCAGTTGCCCTGGTGTGCTATAGCTCTCGCAGAGTAATCGCTCTCTGCTTATTCATTGGCTGCTGCTTTTCTCAATCGCTCGGCCAATCACCAGCTCAGAGACACTTGTTACATCACAATATTTAAAAGTTTTGTCTTAGTCAATTTTGATGCTGATGTTTTCCGTAAAATCTTTTTGTTTCTCAGGGTTCGTCAAACTCCTACGCTATCAAGAAGAAGGACGAGCTGGAGAGAGTGGCCAAGTCCAACCGTTAAAACTTGCTCTTGCTTTCTATGGAAAAGCTCAAATAAATTTGGAGAAACTTTAAATTGTCTTTGTGTAGTGTTTATTTTTATTTATTTTTTCACACCGTTTAGCGGGTGGAAGTGTTTTTCATCCCATGAATTAAAGTAAGATTAATATAAGCCTGAACGATTGCAGCAATTTTACTAATTTTCCAAAGGACACTTTTCCCCCCTAATCAGGTTTTACCAAAATGTTAGTTGTATTATCTGCAGACCATTACGGTAGTGCAGTTTAGTTTGGGTTTTTTTTTTTATCGATTTTGAAATGTAATTTTTTTTCATTATTAGTTTGAGCCAATAGATCAATGTCATGGGATTTATATTTAACATTCCTCCTTTATCTTGGTCTTGTTTATGAAATGCTGCTGTCTATTTAGAGTTAGCCTTTGATTAAATGTTTCTTATTCTCAATTGTTATAGCAGCTATGAATACAAATCATTTCATCAAACTAGAAGTGGTGAGATGAAGTCTCATTCATTCAGGTGTCGAGACTTGCCACGAAAAAATTGTTAAAGCTAAATTGTTTCGAGAGCCCATTGCACTGCCATCTAGTGGAGGAATTTTGTATAGCAAACAGCGTCACATGGCAAGCAGCACATTTTTATAAGGACATGCAGCTGTAAAGTTGCATTTATCATTCACAGTCGTGTGTGTAATTACCATCTTTGAATTTTTGCAAAGAACTTGAACAGAAAAATTAACTAATAGGGAAGTACTTATCTGTCTTTTTCATTATAAACGTCATCAATACAACTAACAAGCCAAATAAATAAAACAAACTAATTCTCGCCAGTCCATGTTAAGAATTCAATATACAAATGAATGATTAAAAGACACAAAGAGGAGGGAAAGGAACAAACAAACCACTATATAACATCTCTAGAGTTTGGGAGATAGATTGAGGTCATTAATATAAACCAAATTTTTGTGTATGCTTTTCTTTTTTTCATATGAGAAAAGTAAATGTAAAGTTCATTTTGAAACAAAAAACAAGGTTTAGTTTTCCTGAATCTTGATTTATAAATAAATAAAACTCCCAATATAATGACTCACGAGATCCAGGTGCACGAGCCCTAAACCAGCGGAAGCGCCTAATGAGTCAGTCACGTGATCGCGGCAAGCGCAAGGCGGCGGTTTGCCGTTGGTCACGTGACTCTCCAGGAGCCAACACGCCATGACGCGAGGCTTCATTTGGACACGCCCCCTTCTGCTCGACACTTCCGGTTGCCTTGTGGATGTTTTATGATACAAACATGAACTAAATGTATAAACTATATGATGTTTGATTTAATACACAAAAGTCAAGTGTTTTAAAAGATAAGTTTTAAAGCTGTTCTATTAAATGTACGACTGCAAAGTGGACGTAAACGTTGACGCTATTAGTGAATCATGTAAAGCTCATGTAAAGAAAGTTTTGCACAAATCCCTGAAACACATTTTGCATCGCTAATAAGTTTGAACATGATTTACCCGGACACCAGGTTTACCAGGTTAATTAGATACTTTCAATTTTTAGTTACACTGGATTAAGTTTGGTGTTCTTGTGAACATTCGTTTGAACAGACTACATTAATATAATGCTTTAATATGTGTATTTCAGGTCAGTATAATCAAGTTCATCATTTTCCTAAAGATAATTTAAGAAAAGTTTTTTTTAAGACATTATGGAAAAAAAGACGACTATACCTCATGGCTAAGACTTACTATCTCAAACACAAGATCAGAATCTCATTGTTACGACTTGCTCTCTCGTGATCATGAGAAAACTTGAGCGTGTTTAGTGAGGGAGAATGATTGCCGTTATAACTATAAGATCTGTCTCTCGTAATCGCGAGAGTAAGTTGCAACGATGAGATCCGGATTTAGTGGTTTAGCAACACATGGTTTAACATGCTAATGCTAGCTAAAGTTTGTTCAAAACTACAGCAACCGTTTTATTTATTCACGACAAAAATGTTGACCATCTCCAATTTTTCTTTCCTTCCTTCTTTTATTCCTGACTGGAATAAAAAATGTAAACTTTTTATACAAAATAATGTAATAAACTATTTAATGATTCGGGTAATGGTTTTAAATCAACTTAGCGACTTAATCCTCAAATGTAAAGCAATAATGTGCGAGGGTGGAAATTTGTGCAATGCCATTTTTTTGACACCACGTGACATTTCCAGCAGGCTTTAGCAATTTTTTCCCCCCGATTTTCTCCCTAATTTAGTCGCGTCCAATTACTCCCTATCACTAGGGGGCTCCAACATTAAGGCTACTACTACCACTCAATCGGGAGGGCCGAAGACTATCACGTGCTTCCTCCGAACCATGTGACGCCAGCCGACCGCATCTTTTCGAACTGCTCGCTCACGCACCATTGGGGGCGGAGTAACACACTCGGAGGACGGCGGTATCCGCTCCCTCCGTTGCGCGAGCTCACAGACGCCCCTAACTGGCTGTAGAGCCGTGATTAATGTGGGAGCACCAAGTACCTCTCATCCCTCCCCTCTGAGAGAGCTCGGCCAATCAGCTCTCTCTAGACCTCCGGCTGCGAGAGATTACAGCATCACCCGGGATTCGAACCGGCGATCTCCGGACGATAGGGCGAGCACTAGGCTTTAGCTAATTTTCATTGGAAATGAATTTTTGGTGTTGCGTCTACTGTAACTGCAGGTAGAGTAATTATTAAACACTTTTCATGAGCAACAAAACCTTACATACATGTTCTAGATAAGCTAGCTAGCTTAGCAGTGTAAAGCTAAAGCGGCTCTCGAGGGATCATGTTAAGAAGAGAAACCACCGTGATCAAGAGTCTAAACCATCACAATGGACTGAAAATATTTATTTATTAGTTAATGTACATACAGTAATACTGTTTCATATATAAAAAAAATTGTATACAGAGTCAATAAGCTTCGTGTGTGTGTGAGAGAGATAGCATGCTCGCAGATGTATGATGGAGCAGCAGATAATGCAGACGCTCCATCATTACGTAAAGATAATGTTCATGTTAGTAAGGAAGTTTTCTGTTGATGAGCAGGCAGAATGAGGAGAGCGCCCCCCCGAGTTTACACGCCTCACTGCACGCTGTAGGAAGCAGGGTGTAGCCCGGAAACTTCTGGAAGGCCTGAAGGAAAAAGAGAAAATGACACGATCATGAGCATTAATTGTTCTTCTTAATGCAGGGTTTAATTATTTATATTATTTAAATTATATTATTTAAATTATTTATTTGGTGAATGCTCTGAGGAGGAATTACTCATTAACACACATGCAGTGTGTCATCATCACTGGTAGAACATTCACATTATTATTATTATTATTATGTACCAAACATATAGAAATACACAAGTCACCATTTTAGAAGAGTTAAATTATTGGGCTGCATCAAGCAAAGACAACAACTAAGGATATTTGAAATGACTGGAATGGAGTTAAGAACACTTCAACACTATCAAAACCTGAAAGGATAGAGCTGAACCGTCAACTGTGTGGAAGAAATATGTAAACAGGGTTGGTAAAAAAAATAAAAAATAAAAAAATAATAATAAATAATAATAATAATAAAATACAAAAAAAATTAATAATAATAAAACATGTATGATCACTTAAATGTTTCATTGTACAAAATCAACAATAAAAAGCAGAGCTGTGTTTAATGGTGAAAATAAGAGCATTTCTATACACACATGATGTGATGAGAACACACAGGATTGGAACTAAACAACTGTGTTCGCAAGAAAACCACTTGTTAATGAGACTCATCAGAGAGAGGCTTCTTTTTGCTAGCGAGCGTAAAGACTCAGCATTATCTAGATTACACTGCAGAGGATTTTATTCCTCATGTAGGATCGTTAAACAGAAGGCAGAACTTTTTTTTTTTTACACGTTATGGTTTGTACAGAAGAGAAGGAGAGAAAAGCCTGGAACTGAATGAGGTGAAGTGTTGAGTGGTGAGAGGTAGTGATGGGAAGTTTGAATCATTTTAGTGACTCGGTTCTTTGAATCCCGTTCATCAAAATGAACAAATCTTTTTTTTGAGTCATTTAGTTCATTTCGTTCTTTTGACCAGAAATAAAATAAAATGTTACATTTTCAATAAACAGACCCCCAACACGTCTACATACACGAATTTTGGCTACAGTTCAGTTCCAGTCATGAAAATATTACAATGCAGTAGAGGACATATTATAAACAGAATGAGCAGCTCACCATCATATCTTCTAGTCTGAGTCGTTCGTTCTTTTGAATCTATTGCACTGCGTAACGACTATGGGAGTCACGTGACAAAAGAACAAACGACTCGGACTAAAAGACTCGAGTCACGTTAAAGACTCGTTCAAAAAAAGAACGAATCGTTCATGAACGACCCATCACTAGTAAGAGTGAGGTGAAACTCACAGACACACTGTCGGGACACTCGGCCTGCGTGGGGTGGAGCAGATAATCCACCTGACCTGCACCGCGCACGTACACGCAGTTAGCAGCAGCGTCCTCCGGTACACACAACACGTCGTAGTGATGATCTGTCAACTGCTCCATCACCTACAGACACACACACACACTTTACATTTCTTATCACAACAGTTGGACAACAATTCCTTTTTATTTATTTATTTTTGTTTCCTTCTTTTTTTTCTTAGTTTACTTTTTGTCCCTTTATTATTACTCCAGTTAATGTTGTTTATTATTAACGTTGTTTATTATTACTCCAGCTAACGTTGTTTATTATTACTCAGGCTAATGTTGTTTATTATTCCTCCAGCTAACGTTGTTTATTATTACTCCGGCTAACGTTGTTTATTATTACTCAGGCTAATGTTGTTTATTATTACTCCAGTTAATGCTGTTTATTATTAACGTTGTTTATTATTACTCCAGCTAACGTTGTTTATTATTACTCAGGCTAACGTTGTTTATTATTCCTCCAGCTAACGTTGTTTATTATTACTCCAGCTAACGTTGTTTATTATTACTCCAGCTAACGTTGTTTATTATTACTCCAGCTAACATTGTTTATTATTACTCCAGCTAACGTTGTTTATTATTGCTCCAGTTAACTGTGTGAGATCTCACATATAAAACAGTCGTTTCCTCTCCCGCCTCACTGCCTCTGCTTGTCATGTTTCTGTGAAATCGTAACTTCCTTACACAGTATGTAAAAATCTTGTTACATTAAAATGCACACAAACAGCAAAGAGCTGAACATTTTATTTTTCATCAATTTATGGGAAGCATCTGTCCTTCTGAATTCCTGTTGGCTTGTGATTGGGTTTGCATGGCATCTAGTGTCAACTTCCCTAATGTTCCAACTTTCTTGCCTTCAAAGCTAGATCAAATACAGTGACACCTCGGAATATGAACACCACGCTTTAGGAATTTTTTTATCTTAAGAACTGAACTTTTGCAAGAAATTTGCCTCAGCATATAACATGTTTTTGTTTGCATCAGTGGAAAGCGAAGAAAAGCTAGTTTAAATTTTTATTTTTATTTTTTGGCATTTTGCAAGATTTAGTGGAGACATAACTTTCTTCTGACCCATGGTGCTATTAATGACGGTAATGCAGCCACTTTCAGTTTAGTTTTTAAAGCAATGAGAGGAATCATAAATTAAGGTAAACTGAGGTTTAATGTCTATTTCATAACCATGTACTTCATTTACGTGCCTTTTCTAAATGTTTTCATTGTTTTTATATGAAAAATATGATTATAGTGTTGGAAATTGGTGATATTGATAATATTTCTGGGTGGCTGGTACGGATTATCTGCTTTTACGTTTGCATCCTGTAAAAAGAATGTTTCGCAATACAAAATTTCACCTTAAGAATTTAATTTGTATGCAGAGGTACCGCTGGAAATCGAATACTAGAGGACTGCAGTCTTTCTGTACAGCCAGGAGGGGGCGCACTCGATCTCAGATTAGTGACTAAAATGACCAAATTTAAAGATGCATCTGGGATATCTCATCTAATTTTTGACCATGTAAAATTTTATTTATAAATGAAATAAGATGCATAAAATGCTCATTTTTGAGGACTGTAAAGATACAAAAATAAATATGAGACTCAAACATATAAAAGGAACGTGAGCTTGAAAGGAACTTGCAGCATTTGCAGGAAACTGAGAGGACTGCCGAAGATTCATTTACGCAAACGCATAGAAAGTGAACGAAAAATCCCCTGATGTCAAACGTTCAAAGTGCCGTGTCGTCTGTTCCTGTCCGCTTGCGTCTCTTTCTTTTCGCTGTCCTGACACAACGAAATAAAGTTTGCATCTTAAATAGTGTAATTAACAGTAAATACCGAACTAGTTTTCCTCCTCAGCGCGGTCTGGTGCGACTCCAGTCCCTGCGCTCGGTCTCATAGTTTAAATGCACAAGGTAAAAGATTCTGGATGTACAAGATTATGAGAATTGAGCTTATGCGACTTCACGTTGCTGTCTGAAGCACAGACACCACAGACATGACCCGTGTGTCGCTGAGTGTCGACACCCGACATGTGGAGATGTAATCTGATGCTGTAACAGACTTTAAACAGGAATCAGACAGCCTGCTCTTAAAGCTAATCAGGTTAGAACATAGGGCGGGGGTGGGGGTGGGGTGGGGGGCGGAGTCAGGGATCAGATTACATCATACGCAGCATTACTACTACGACCACACACACATTAAACAAGCATGTAAATGGACACCAGGGTCAGGGTCGGCTCTAACAGAACATGATGTGCGTGATGAGATTACAGGGTTACAGATACAGTCAGTCTGAGTGCGGCACCATGATGTCATTTCATCACTCATTAAACACTGATATCAAGACAAATAAACTCTGCTTAAACCCGGGCGTGCTCACCTTTAGCGTTCGCCGCGCTCTCTCACTATTACTGAAGATGATGGTCTCAGGACCGCCCATCGAGCAGACGTTCTTCAATCGAGTACCGGCAGTTACAGGTACCGTGGACACGGCAAAGTCCTACAAACAGACGCAAAACACTGAAACCGATGTCTCTGAAGGTGCTGGCGGGTGTAGATTGTGTTGTCTGTGAGTGTAGTTCGTGTACCAGAGGTTGTTATCACGTGTGTTGAACCCATTTCATGTATGATGTTTTTATTTCTGCACTGGCTTCATTTATTTTGAATGAAAATTTAAGGAAGTACGTTTAAACATAGATGTGCAATCGATAGCAGAATGGAACGACAAGATACAGTTTATACAGTATGTTGGATCGACTTGATCATCCCCGGGGAGACTGTGCAGGTTGGTGACTCCATTCTGGACTGGAACCAGGTCAAGTCAAATAAAACAACAAAAGGTCCATGAATGAATAATAATTAAAGTTATTCCAAAAACCAATGCCTTTGAGCACATCACAGCCGTGCTGATATTCAGCACAACAGCACGGCCTCGAGTGTGATATTGCTTTTATACAACTGTTCCACAAACACTGTTTATCATCAACAGATTTTGCTTTGTTTCTTCATTTAATCAGTTATTTTGGATGCACCAACACGTAGCCTTCTGCACTCGGCAGAACGACTGGTGGAGCTGAAGACTGACCGATTATTATAAATTATCAGGGGTTGAAAGTAGATTTATATTCTTAGCGGTACTATATAGACAAGAGGAGAGGAGAATAACTGAATTATACTCCAGTGTAATTAACGGTGTTAGAACACCTGGACCGCGGAGTAATACATATTGCTAAATGTCCCGGTCTATTATCACCACTCGTGCAACGCCTCTCATCCAATCAAACTGGATAAACTGTTCTCTGGATATAAAGTGGATATAAAGGTCACGCAGAGGACACTTTCACTGGCTCGTTCTAAGAGTTCAACAGCCACACGGGCCTCATCTAATAACCCGCAGCCTTGTGTCCTCTCCAGCATGTATAAAAGCGAAAGAACAGAGAGAGAGAGAGAGAGAGAGAGAGAGAGCAGCAAAAACAAAACTAAAATAATTCCCCCGTGAAAAGGATAAGACCCCAGATTAGACACAGGAACTGAAAATGAAATCAATGCAAGAAAAACTTGAAAAAGAAAAAAAAAAATGCTACTTCAGTGGCCATACCGCAAAAATCACGAACACACCGTCCTGTCCTGCCAGTTTCACTAAAAGATATGAACGGAACACTACGAGAAGGCACTGCAGACAGACGGCGACCGAACATGCAGCAATCTTTTCACTGATACGATCCAAATTTCATCATTGATTTCACAGAAACACATTTGGATACCAGAAATGAAAGCAGCACATTTATATAAGCGACGACTTTTTAGACAAATGAAAAATAAAAGAAGCAGAAAGAAGCAGAGGCAACAGTCAGCAAGTCCTCGGGAGAAACGGCGTGTGGTCCTGCAGGATGCTCAGTAAAACTTAGCAGCTCATTTCCTTTTAGCGCTGCACCAATTGTACCCAAAACTAAACGGTGCTCATAGCGTCATCACACCAAGCACTGACTTTGGTTCATTAATTCCTATTTATTGGGTTTCATAGGTTTTTTTTTTTTGTGGAAGTCATACTTACTCTACCTCATTTGCATGTGCTTAAGACTTTTGCAGAGTACTGTACAGCGTATACACTTCTGAGAGGGCTAGCAGACACATTCGGCACTTTCTGACACGATTAGCCTGAGGCAAAGAAAAAAAAGTTTCCTAAAAGGGACCTATTTTGGAAAAATCTGCTTTTTTTTTTGGTCATGTTTAGAAGTTCGGGTCCCCCCGACCTGATGTGACCTCAGAAGAAAAGCCCCTTGGTAACTCCAAATGAAACAGCAGTAGCAAACTGTGAGCAACACCTCCTTCTAAGAGAGGATGGTACATACCACATAATGGTGTACAAAAGAGAGGTAAAGAGACTGTTTGTGTTGTATCTGATGATGGCACCTCATTCTACCAGCGAACTTTACTCAATAGTCAGCTCCTTCAATGGCGCAAATTTACCAACAAACAATCAGATCCTGAAAAAGCTAATTAATTATCCATGTGTATCCCAGGTTGGTTGCCACCCAGCACAAGGTTGCCACTGTTGGGCCCTTGAGCAAAGCCCTTAACCTTCAATTGCAAAGGTATAAAATGAGATAAATAAAAAATAAGTCACTCTGAATAACTGTATTATAGTTACTGCTGAACATGTGAATTATCTCAGTTCTCTGATTTGACCAAATGAACCTCCTTTATGGTGTAACTGTATTCATTATTATCATTATTTAGCACTGTAGCAAAGCTTAGCTGCGTACTTACCCAATACCACAGTGATCAGTGAACCTAGACAGATATATGGCCAGGTAGGAAGGTAGCGTCCGGGCATGTGTGAGAGATTGAGGACCGATATAGTACGATTTTCAATAGCTTTATCTTTACATAGGATGGATTAGATTGTTTTTTAGGAACAAATCACCAGACTGTAGGTCAGATTGTACTCAACAATAGTGGTTGTTCAGAAGGAGTTAGTGGGTATAGTTTGCGTGTAGGGATGCTTGTATACCCGGAATGTGTCGGCTAGGATCTCGGCTCCGCGCTGGTTGGTGTGTTTGGACAGACCGACAAAGAACTCTCTCCCAGTGAAGAGCACATCGCTGCCCTCCAGCGTGGCTCCATCATCATCCATCTCCACCAAGGTCAGGTTCAGCTCAGTCAGGACGCGCCTCACTGCCTCCGTCTACACACACAGTTTTCATCATCAGATCAACCACAAATCGAACAAGATCAGTAGACTACCATTTGAGCGTTTCCATGGTCACGTCCCATGATATTGTTGTTCATTTTAACCACTTTTAACCTGAACCATTGTTGCTTTGGACACACTGGAATGAAGCCTTGTAAATAATAACTAACCTACTGAGTGAAAGCTAACTTATCAAGATAAACCTAGAGGATTTCTAATTCATTCTTGGAGTTTTTAATAAAATACAAAAGATTATATTTAACAATCATTACTGAGGTTACAAAATGAACCATTGGTTTCTTGTAAGCACTCTTCATGGTTCTAATACATTCAGTTATTAGTGTGTGTGTGTGGTTCACCTCCTGGCGTCTCTCCTGATTGAGCGGCTGCGTGAGGAGCGCGGTGTCCCCCTGTATGATGGCAATGTCCTCTATCCTCCAGCTCTCGGGGAGATTCGTGTTAGTGTGTGTGTCGGCGGGTATCTCCAGCACCTGCAGCCCCACCTTCTGCCTCAGAGTCCCCAGTAACACTCCGTACTGACGCTGCAACTTTGCCACCTCCACCTCGACTCCGCCCACATTGGGGGACTGAGGGATACCACGCACCACAGCGTGGGTGAACCGCCCGTATGGACACATATTAGCCATAGCCCTCGGAGTGTGTGCGTGTGGTGGGATGTGGTCACAGGGTGGGTACATGCGCACTTTTTCTCAGCTGGCACCCGCGGGTTCTAATTCATCTACATCAGCAACACGCACTCACCTGACAGAGAGAGAGAGAGAAAGAGAGAGAGAGAAGCATCATTGTTAAATATAGATGACAGTTCTCATTTACACCATCCCCACCATATGTAAAAACACACATTTCACACGGCTATTGTTATTGCTAGAGCTGGCATAATGTCAGTAAATGAATTATTAATAAGCATGATGGATTACGCAATAGAATTTGAATGAAATCAACCATCAATTGCCTGTAGACATGGACTTCCAAACCAACAAGTCCAGAAAATAGATTAAATTAGCAGGGTTCCTTGAAACAACAAGGTTCCCTAAACAAATGGGCTCCCCAAACCCAACAAGGTTCCCTAAACAGATGGGCTCCCTAAGCCCAACAAGGTTCCCTAAATAGAAGGGTTCCCCAAACCCAAAAAACTTTTTGTCACATATTTCCCAAACCAACAAGAGTCCCTAGACGGGAGGGCTCCCCGAACCCGGCAAGGGTCCCTAGACGGGAGGGCTCCCCGAACCCGGCAAGGGTCCCTAGACGGGAGGGCTCCCCGAACCTGGCAAGGGTCCCTAGACGGGAGGGCTCCCCGAACCTGGCAAGGCTCCCCGAGCCCAGCAAGGTTCCCTAAACAGACGGGCTCCCTAAAATCAACAAGTATATAAATGTATACTGATAAGCCATAACATTATGACCACCAGCCTAATATTGAGAAGGTCCCCCTTTTGCCACCAAACCAGTGATGCAGTGTGTGTTCTGACACATTTCTATCAGAACCACCATTAACCATTTCAGCAACTTGAACTTCAGTAGCTCTTCTATTGGATCAGACTACAAGGGCCACCCTTGACTCACCATGTGCATCAGTGAGCCTAGACCACCCATGTCCCTGTCACAGGTCCTTGTATCACTTTTAGTTTGTCCTGACGACTGCAGCCTGCATCCCACAAGAACTGCAAACACTTGGAGGTGCTCGTCTGGACATTACAGTTTGGCCCTTGTACAGTAGCTACAGTTTCAGTATTCCTAGGTTTGCTCCGATCAAGATTTTTGGGGTAGGGGACCTATAGGCTATCCCAGGAGACTTAGGGCACGAGACTGGGTACACCCTGGATGGGGTGCCAAACTATCGCAATTTTTGGAATGCCAATTAGCCTAATCTGCATGTCTTTGGACTGTGGGAGGAAACCGGAGTACCTGGCTGAAACCTACCAAGTATACGGAGAAAAGGCAAACTCACAGACCCTGAAGTGAGAATCGAATCTGCACCCTGTAATTGTGGGGCCACAGCGCTAACCACTATGCCACCACTCTGCATTATTATTCCTGTGAAAATGGTTTAAGCTTTTTACTCTCTGCAGAAAAAGGCCTCAAAAGCTTTTTGAACACTTCTGCTATAAGTGACTGAGGGAGAATTGACTTACAAGAGTTAGTTACTTACTTTGCAGATACATTTTCATACTCAAATTATTCCCGCTGAATTGTTCTTAACCAGCAAATTAGGGAAGTTGTGTTAAAGCTTTTTGCAGACGTTCCGCCATGAGGTTTTGCTTTAGGAAAAGCTTTGCATGTTGCAAATTTGACGTCTTTTAAAGAGTCTTGGTAATATTCCCAGACTGGCGACGGCACGTTCATGCGGCAGTTAACTCGTGCATTTTACGTCATCACAGTTGTATCGGTTTATGTGACCGTCCAGTTGAGAGAGAACTGATCTGTAACAATTAACTGCTTATCGGCCGATTTCGATCGCCGGCCAATCGATTGAAGCACACTTAAATATCTCATTACAATGGCGCCTGGAAGTGGGTGGGAATTCTAGGCAACAAGAGGACATTTTGTCCCTGAAGTTGCTGTGTTGGAAGCAGAAAAAATGTGCAAGTGTAAGGATTTGAGTGACTTTGACAAGGACCAAATTGTGATGGCTAGAGTACTGGGTCAGAGTTCCAAGGAAGAAAAAATGTGAACTTGTGACAGGGTCATGGGCGACCAAGGCTCACTGATACACATGGGGAGTGAAGTCTGATGTGGTCTAGTGTAGATCAAACTGAGGGAAAGGTTAATGCTGGTTCTGATAGAAAGGTGCCAGAACACGCAGTGCATCTGAGTTTTGGTCGCAGAATTGGGACCTACTCAATATTAGGCGGTTGGTCATGTTGTGTTATGGCTGATCAGTGTGTATTTATACACTTGTTGGTTTGGGGAACCCATCTGTGTATATGTTACATGTTTCCCAAACCCACAAGCTTCCGAAAACTGATGGGTTCATTAAACCAACATAGTTCCTTGATTAGAACAATTATAACTAATATTGGTTTCCAAAACCACAAGCTTCTCTAAGCTAAATTATTTCTAAACCAGTTTTTCCAGCACCAACAGATGAATTTCAAACCAAAAATACCCCAAACTAACTCACTTCCCGAAACATATGGTGAACGAAAGTGGCTTTCAGAAGCAATAAAGTCCTATAAAACCAGCTGGGCTTTAAGAATCAGTGTCGTTTTTAAACACATGTAGTTCCTCAAACAAAACGGGCCACTACAGTGACGGGTTCCTCAAAGAGACAAGGTTCATCATGGGTTAAAACCATCACTATTACTGAGATACACACATGACACGCAGTTTATAGAGCTGATGCGAGTCAAATTGCAAAAAGAATACCAGAAAAGATCCCTGATATCACTGTGATTAAAAGTAAATGTTATGAGTGTTTTTGCAGTTATTTTTATTTCTTATGCTTCAGAGAGAGAGACAGACAGAGAGCGCAAGCTGATCCAGCAGGATGAAATTGTTTAGTGATGCAGGAATTAGAGCTGACCGGATGAACTCCCTCTGCTCATCAAAGGTATGGGGATATGTGTGTGTGTGTGTGTGTGTGTGTGAGAGAGAGAGATAGACAAGTGAGATAAAACAGCTGAGGATAAAGCATATCCTTTAGAGTGAGATTGTTTTCAGACTTCAGTATTTCTCTCTCTCACACACACACACACACACACACACACACACACACACACACACACAAAGTATAATCTAGAGGCTTTACAACAATCACGAAGGTGTGGTACTAGCAAAAAAAAAAAAAAAAAACTTTCCCTAATGATCCAGACATGCAGCTTGAACAATGTTAAAACTATCAGCTCTGGTTATATGAACCTCACATTGCATCAATAAAGAAGCACATGCACATACACACACATACACACACACACACACACACACACCATCTGGAGCAAAAGGGGAAAATATGAACATTGTGTAATTTGAACCATATCTTTGTTCCCCCCCTCTTTCCTTGCAAAGTTGCACCAGATGAAGATGTGCAAAAACAAGAGCGTCTACTCGTAAAGGCTTTAAAACTTCCACACACAAACAAACAAACAACTTTCAAAAGAACTAATTTCAACCCAATATATTTATGTTTCCGTTATTTCAAAGAAAACATCAAAACACGCGCGCGCGCGCTACACTGTAACAGAGGACAACACTGAGCCACGCTGCGCTTTGATCTGCTCACTGCAGCGCCACACGCGCACTCTGGAATGTTTTCGAATTTCTAAATATTTACATTGTGTTCAAATTAACTGTTACTTTTACTGACAGTGCAAAACCACGTGTAATGATCTGATCTTACCTTACACACAACTACAGCCGCGGGTTGATTCCTCATGAATCTGGGACATGTCCTCTCCCTCCACCCCCACAGAGCCCGTTATCCCCTCTGTCTCTCTCTCTCTCTCTCTC
>JAAGKR010005562.1:0-41838 GCA_011419295.1 Clarias macrocephalus
GATTGAACTGATATACACACATGCACAATCACACTGATATACATCCATCTGAATCTGCTCATACCTACCTACCTGTGCTGCTCCTCGCAATTTTTTTTCCACAATATTTATTGCTATTTGCACAAACTACTCTTGTCAATGTAAATTGTTTACTGCTGCTCTTCCCACTACCTCAATTCATCCTTCATCAAAAAGTACTGTTGTGTCTTACATTGTTGTGTCTGTCATGTACCTCTTTGTTTGCACATTTGCACGTGCACTTTGTCTATTGTGTATCTTTGTAAAATATTGATAGTTCTTCTTTTAGAGTAACTTAATGTAAAATGTATGTTGTAAATTTATGTTGTTGCATGTATGTAGCACCCTGGTCCTGGAGGAACGTTGTTTCGTTTCACTGTGTACTAACTGTATATAGTTGGAATGACAATAAAAGCCTACTTGACTTGACTTGACTTGGAAGTCCTGCCTTGCACCGGATTCACTGGATTATTCTGTCACGGGACAAAGCAGAACAAGGTGGATCCAAGTGCAGTAAAATGACAGCCGGATAAGATGGGGGCATGGACAGGAGGCAGATGCGAGGATCAAAAGCCAGTGAATCTGTCGGCGAAGGATCAGAATCGCAAAGTGGGAGCCATAGTCAAAAAGGAAAGCATGAGTTTGGTACCCAGAAAATCAATGGGCGAGGCATTAGCTAGGAAAAAAAAAAACGCGTAAGGTGACAGCATGGAAAAAAGTGGCAGACAGGATATGTCACAGAAATGTGGCCTCCGAGTGGCACAGTGGTAAAGTGCTCGCCCTATCATCCAGAGATCGCTAGTTTGATTCCCTGGTGATGCGGTAACATTTCGCAGCCAGAGGTATAGAGAGACCTGATTGGCTGAGTTCTCTCAGAGGGGACGGATAATGGGTACTTAGTGCTCCCACATTAATCACAGTTTTACAGCCAATCAGGGGCATCTGTGAGCTCGTGTAAGTGGAAGGAACATATAGCGCTGCCCAAAATTAGGAAGAAAATCAGGGGAAAATCCCCCCCCCCCAAAAGAGTTGGTAAATATGACTTAGAATTGATTAACTGCTAACTATCATTGTCATGGGACTACACTAGGTTGTATCTGCTAAGTCTGATACAATTTAATTTAAAAAAATTTAAATAACATTTTTATTTATATAGCGCTTTTAACAATTGGCATTGTAGCAAAGCAGCTTCACACAACCATAAGAGTTATAGAAGGTTGTATGAAATGTGAATGTGTATGAATCAAAAATGATCATACTGTCCCTGATGAGCAAGCAACAGCGACAGTGGCAAGGAAAAATTCTCTGAGATAGCAATAGAAAGAAACCACAAGAGGAACCAGACTCAACAGGGAACCCATCCTCATTATGGTGATAATGGAAGGCAGGGATTGTTCTGCAGTCATATGTGTATTAGGGGGCTGGAAATTAAGTTTAATAGGAGATGTGTTTAAGTTAATATGGAGTCCAGTTCATTATTGGAGGCTCAGGTAGACTGTAGGAAACTCCAGTCCTGAACTATCAAGCGACTGCAGTCATGAGTCCTCCAAGAACAGCTGTCAGCATCAGCTGGGGACAGGAGCGTCTTCATGGAAAACTTATGTGTTGTGTTTCTGGCTAGCTTGTAACCCATGAATCTTACACAGTCTTGTCAGAAACAGCAACATTTACCTCAGAAATATTGGTAAATTCCTATGGAAAAACTTTATATGAGTAAAATTTAATTGTAGCATCAAGCGTTAGCTTCAACAGTTGATTTCCTGGCACGCCTGTTGCTAAAACTCATCTGTTGTGCTTTATGCTAGCTTGTAGCCTGTCAGTCTAATATAGGCTTGTCAAAAACAGCAAGATTTACCTCAGAAATCTTGAGAAATACCTCTTAAAAGGCTTTAAATGACTAAAATTCACGGTAGAATCAAGTGTTAGCTGCTAAGGTTAAATTTTTGGTACTCCTGTTGATAAAAATTATTTTTGTGTTTCATGCTTGTAGCCCATTAGCCTAATACAGACTTGTCAGAAACAGCGTCAGACAAGTTGCAGATTAGTTTACCTGAGGAGTGTTTCTCACGTACACGTAGCTTTAATAGCTAACTGAATTCACACACACAGATTTAATGATGTGATAATGACACATCATTAAAAAGCAGCAACATTTGTGTGCATTTCTAACAATTCTATATATATTTATTTGTTTATCTGTTTTATTTCTATGTGAACAGATTTTCCGTTTCCCTTCAAATGGTTGACTGGTTACCTTGCTATTGTGGTGGGAGCGGGAATGACCTTCATCGTACAGAGCAGCTCAGTTTTCACCTCCGCCATCACACCCCTCGTGGGTCAGTTTCTCCAGCTGTCTGCACAGTCACATGTCCAAATCTTTGTCTAATTTAAGTTTGGAATCGATTCATAGTACTACAAGTAAAGTAATTTTTATTTACTTTAATTGTTGTTAAAATACACACACACACACACACACACACACACACACACACACACACACACACACACACACACACCTAATTTCTGCTTCCAAAGGTGTTAATCTTCTTTACTCTTGCATGTGAAAGAGTATTTATGGTTCTTGTAATAAGGCATAATCATATAGAGATAATGTTTGTACAGATAATTCAGAGGACAACTTGTTAATTTATTGCTTATGGTTAGGTTCATGAACTGAATTACCGTTATCAAGAAGTTTATACATATAAAAGTGAAGAGAACGTAACAGACATCATGCCACGTGCTATTGTAGCATATTTAGTAATTAACTACTAAATTACTAAATTAATAACTAGCTACTACAGAGGAACCTCAGCATACAAATGACCTCCCTTATGAATTTTCGCCTTAAAATTTTTTATTTGCATTGCCATATGAACTTTTTTCAGCATACAAAAAAACACAAACCAAATACCAGCTAAGTTGTGCAAATGTCTGGGAGCCATTCAAAATATTTTTGCATCAAACACAGTGGAAAGCCAAGCGAAGTGAATCTAATCTGTTTTGAGTCAACCCACACAATACCAACGTTGCCTAAGGCATGTGTTTAAAAGCTCAGCAACTCATTGTAATATTAAATAGCTGAGATATTTTTGGGTGGCTTAAGTGGATTTTCTGCATTTACATTATTTATGGGAAAATTCATATCACAATAAGAAATTGAATCTTAAGAACTCACCTCCAAAAAGAATGAAATTTGTATGCTAAGGTTCCACTTTGTATGAATTAGCCTATAAGATATAACATGATTAGTACGCCAATATAAACTCTAAAAGATTCATGGCTACTAAACATTCTGAATTTTTTAATGTTGATAAAATTTAGAGACCATTTTTATTTCTATTTGGTCTGTGTCTGTGTGTTGTGCGTTTTTGTGTGTGTGTTTGATTTTGTGTGTGTGTGCGTGTGTGTGTGTGTGTGTGTGTGTGTGTGTATAGGTCTTGGGATGATTAGCATTGAAAGAGCATACCCGCTGTCTCTGGGTTCAAACATTGGCACCACGTCTACAGCGGTACTAGCGGCTTTGGCAAGTCCGGGAGAAACGCTGACTAACTCTCTGCAGGTTACACACACACACACACACACACACACACACACACACACACACACACACACACACACACAAGATTCTATATCTTACATTTAGTTGCTCATTTATTACTCATAATTATCCCTTTTATTACCTGATAAGGTTGTGGTGTGTCAAAAAGCGCTGTAGAGTGAGCGGTATAGATACCACACACACTGCGCCATAAACAGTGATTATACACAAGATAGATTTTTTACACAAGATGTTTTTCTTTACATTTTTTTTTAAATAATTGAATAAGATTTTGTAAATGTTAGCATTTATGTTAGCAATGTAACATCCGGGCTTCAGTATGGTCCCTGATGAAGCACAGGTTTGTTCTGATATTAAAAATCAACATCAGTTACTCAGTAGTGAAAAAAAATTATATATTTTTAAATTAACCACATCATGTACATAGAATTAAGTGCAAAAGTTTGTGCCCTCTAAGAGGATTCCATAAAAACCTATAGGAGGTAGTGTAACGACGCAAGTTTTATGAGGGGCAGATTAGCACAATAATACTCTGCACTGTTCAGAACGGGCAGATCCACAGAATGCTACCCCACAGAGTTCTGAACAGAAAGAGGCGGTGTGTCTACTTAAGGGTCCTGATACCTGAGCACTTCGTGTGATCATTTAGGTAGCACCGATAAAGATATCAAGGCCAAAAACAAAGCAAAGACAAAGCCAAAGACTAGAAGCTTCAAGTCTTTTAGCTTTAGCTAGAAGGAGCTCTGTTTATTTTGTGTTTTTAGTTTTTCTTTTGTTTCCTTTTTAGTTTCCACGCTATCTCCAAATGGGATGGTCTTCCCATGCGTTTCATAAGCACATTTAAATTAACCCCTAAGACACCCTGCTTTAGGGCTCTTATAAATATTATTACATCTCATTTTTTGGCCTCCCGGCAACTCCATTAATGGCCCAAACATGTGGAAATGTCTTGGAGCGAGGTCAGATCTGTATGGGGAATGTGGCAATAACTCCCAGCTGAGTTTCTGTAATGTGCAAGTGGTGCTGGTGATGATTATGTGTACAGTTCTCACAGAGAGATGCATCTCTTCTTGTAAGTTGGTGACAAGTTATTTATCAATTTTCAAGGATCAGGTGTTCCACTGAATGAATTTGAACCACCTCAGGTGAGCTCATCATTCACAGACGTATGGTCTTATTTAAAATTCCCGGCTTGACTTGAACGCCCCTTGTGAAATATGTTGCAATTGTTTTTTAATTGATAGCCATGTCAATATAAGCTAGCTAAACATCAAAATTACTGCTTAAAGTTTCTTGTTCCTGTTCTCACACAGATCGCTCTGGTCCATCTGTTCTTTAATGTCTCGGGCATCGTCCTGTGGTATGTCCTGCCATTCATGCGCATCCCCATCGTCATGGCAAAGTCTCTGGGTGATGTGACTGCCCAGTATCGCTGGTTTGCAGTGTTCTACATCCTATTCTGCTTCTTCTTTATCCCTCTCCTGGTGTTCGGTCTGTCTCTCGCCGGCCTGCCTGCTCTCCTCGCCGTCCTGGTCCCAGTAGCGCTCCTCTTCGTCTCTGTCCTCGCTATCAACTTCCTGCAGTCACGCTTCCCAGAAAGGCTTCCTTCCTGTCTGCGCTCGTGGGACTTCCTACCTCTTTGGGCTCGGTCGCTTGAACCCTGGGACAGAAAAATCACAGCCATGACTGCGTGTTGCTGCGGGTGCTGCAAATGCTGCCAGGTTGCCAAGGACGATGAGGAGGCGGAGTCAATCAGGAGCATAGAGATACATGATAACCCAGCTCTGTCTGATGGGAGTGAAGAAAATGTGAATGTACCGTCAGCTACAGTTATTCTGAAAGTGACAGCGTTATAAAATCTTTATTACTGTATTATTACTTATTTATAACACTTTTATTATATAGTTATTACAACAGAATTAGTGTATATCGTTATTACAGCATATCAGACTTGACTGGATCAAGAACTAAGAGCAAAAATACCAATTTATAAATGCTATTTATATTTTATATGCTTTATATATCTATAATCTTCCAAGAAAATACTATTTTGCAAATGGGGAGGTTCTACAGTGTGGTTTATAGACATGCACGTAGGTTTATGTTGAAATCAGGTGTTTAATAAGGACATCAGTGCTGAGACTCTTAAAAAACTGGACAGATCTTAAACCATTCTGCTTATTATTAAAAATATTAAACCTTTTAAATATTTATATATTGACGTTGGTGTTTATTCATGTTATACACATATATACATGTGGGTGTTGATGCTGTAAGTTTCCATCTTAATGAAGGCATGTGTGAGGATATATGAATATTTATTTATTTATTTATTTATTTATTTTCACTTTTCTCTCATATACACACAGTGTGGACCTGGTGTGTTTAAGGTCACTGTTATTGATTAGCACCTCAATCGACTACCATGTGTTTAACTGCTCACCAAACCGTGCGCTTAATGAGGAAACAATGATTTTTTTATTTATTAACTGGGTATTTTTCCATGTTTCACTTAAAGAAAGGTTTAAAATGAAATATTAATGATGAAATTATAATTTACCAAAATTAACAGTCTTTTTAAAGGGCTTTCAGACCAGATATCACAACAGTAATGTGGATTCAACATGATCCTATCAGTCATTCAGTCATTGAGACCAGTACGTATGATTGTACCTCTATATATAAAATACTAGAATAGTAGAATATTATTAAGAAGTTGATTTATTTCAGTAATTCAGTAAAAACTGTGAAAATCATATATTATATAGATTCATTACACAGTAATTGTAATATTTCTAAGTGTTTATTTCTCTTCATTTTGATGATTATGGCTTACAGCTAATGAAAGGACAAAAATTCAGTATCTCAGAAAATTAAAATATTACTTAAGATCAATAACAAAAAAATTAAATAAAATAAACACAGTACATATGTATTGAGTGTAGCACTCAATACTTGGTCGAGGCTCCCTATGCATGAATTGCTGCAGCCATGCGCCGTGGCATGGAAGCGATCGGTCTGTGGCATTGCTGAGGTGTTATTGAAACGCAGGTTGCTCTGATATTGGCCTCCAATATCATATTGGCTCTCCTGCGTTGTTGGATCTGGTGTCTTGCATCTTTCTCTTCTTTCTTTCTCTTTTAGGTCAGACGAGCTTGCTGGCCAAACAAACACAGGGATAACAGGGTCATTAAACCAGGTATTGGTACTTTTGGCAGTGTGACCAGGAGCTAAGTTCTGCTGTACAATGAAATCGGCATCTCCATAAAGCTGGTCAGAAGAGGGAAGCCTGTAGTGCTCAAAAAAGTCTTGGTAAACGGCTGTGCTGACCTTGGACATGATAAAACACAGTGGACCAACAACAGCAGATGACAGGGCTCCCCAAACCACCACTAACTGTGAAAACTTTACACTGGACCTCAAGCAGCTTGGATTCTGTGCCTCTCCTCTCTTCCTCCAGACACAGGGACTTGATTTTTAAATGAAGTGTAAAATTTACTTTCATCTGAAAACAGGACTTTGGCCCACTGAGCAACGGTCCAGTCCTTTTTGTCCTTTTTGTCAGGTAAAACACCTCTGATGTTATTTCTGGTTCAAGGTGAGAATTAAACAGGAAGTTATTAAAACCGCTTAACATAAGGACTGTGACAGTTATAGGACAGACCATTGTCCTGGTTATGTCTGTAACCAGGACAGTGATTCCTTGAATCACTGACTCCCGCTGCAGTCCACTCCTGTTGAATCTCCTCCAAATTCTTGAATGGGCTTTGTTTCATAATCCATTTAAGGCTGTGGTTATCCCTGTTGCTTATGCACATTTTTCTACCATATTTTTTTCCTTCCATTCAACTTTCCATTAATGTGCTTGGATACAGCACTCTGTGAACAGCCAACCAACTGAACCAGACTGAGAGACCATTTAAAGGTTCAGGAAACCTTTGCAGTTAATTAGCTGATTAGAGTGTGACACCGTGAGTCTCCAGTATTTAACTTTTTGACAATATTCTAATTTTATGAGATACTGAATTTTGGGATTTTGTTAGCTGTAAGTCATAAGCTCCTAAATAAAAAATAAATAAACACCTGAAATACATCAGTCTATGTATAATAAATGTATAAAATATGCGAATTTCACTTTTTGAATTTACTGAAATTAAATCAATTTTTTGATTAAATTTATTTAAATGCACCTGTGCGAGGTCAGTTCCACAAACATAATCTTACCATTTATTATACCCTATAATTACCATAATCAACATTGATTATGACATGTTTATCTATTTAACCAGATATTTTGCTCGGCCCACACATGTCCTTCTACGTAACTAGCAGAGCTGGCAACCGATGGTTAGCATGCCACAGGTAGTGTAATTAAAAGAAATGAAAGTAGTTTTAAACTCTAAGCGGTACTATGTAGCCAAAAGGTGAGGAGAATAAACCATGGAGGTGGTAGACAATCCTGAGAAACGTACAAGATTTACTTTATATTTCCATTTATTCCACTTTAGAATATCAGCTCTGTTAACTTATAAATGGACAAGTGTTAAATGGACATATAGTGTGCTATGTAGGGTGTACAATCCCTTGTTCCAAATAGTGCCCGTGATCAGGGGTTGCATTAGGAGCTATAGAACTTTGGAACAAAGCAATTACTCAGGAGACAAGATGTTGTTTAAGATGACATAACATTGTGTTAACGTTATCTGATGGGTGTTATTGCTAAAAGTGCTTCTTTGACGGTTGTGAATGTGGGTTGTGGCAAAGAGCTGCTCTCGCCTCAATAGCGTACAGACCTACTCATACCCTTGACAGTATAATTAAAAACTATAAGTATAAATAAGAATTATTAAAAAATCCAGGATATGTTTAGTCAAATGTCCCAGTGGTGCTATTGTCTTATCACCACTCATGGAATGCTTCTCGTCCAATTAGATTACTCGGGTGGAACTAACTGTTTTATAATTATTTTTATATACACTGTAAAAAAAAAATTCTTGAGCGCATTAAAGTTGGCAAATTAAAATGAGAAAGATTAATCTAAAAGTGTACTTTTCATAATAAAAAGAATAAATGCAACCTATTTTTTTATTATTATATTTAGATTTTAGCAACAATATTGCCAATAAATGTAAAAAAATGCCAATGTTCATGAGATTTGAGCGCACTTCTAAGGTTGCACATTTTAAGACTTCTTGGGACACCATGTGACGCAGGACATCAGCGTAATAAAGAAATAATTTTGAAGGTAAAAGGTAATAAAACTGACTATTAATGTGACTGTTAACTTTTTACGTTTACTTGGTTTTTGAGGTTTAATTGTTTGACCCACATTGGTTGCTAGGCAGTCTAGACTAGCTAGTTAATGCCTAAAGCAGAGCTAGCACTGAGCTAGGAATTAAAAACTGTTTTGGAGGAAGTTGAATAGAGGTCAGAATAGGGCTCAGGTCTTTGTTTAAAGTATTTATTATGTGTTCAATTCACCTATACGGTGTTAATAAAGTTGTGTATTTTTACTAGTTAGCGCTTAGCCAGTTGTCCACGTGCACACACCAGATCACTAATAAGACTCTCAGTCAACCTCATTGGAAGAAGTTTTGAGAGAACATACAAGATTCTTTATTAAACAGTGTGTTAAAAATTAAATCTCCATTTTTTTTCTTCTCGTACAATTTCACATGTAGAAAGTGACATTTGTTAAAATTAAATGATCGAAATAATTGAAAATTTATTTTATATACAGCTGAAAACCATCTGTTATAGATTTTCACTGCAGTTGTAGCAATAGTATAAACTCTATTAAACTTACGCCTAAAAATACTAAAAAGCCTAAATGAAATTCTTAATTTTCCTAAAATCCTTGAACCTGCTGTTAAGGGAAACGAGACAAACATCAGGAGTCACATGACATTAATCATTTTAACCAAACTACGCTGAGAACTGTGACTCAACTGAAGTGAGTTAATCATTCACAATTGTTCACTCCTTGCTGTTTATCATTCACACACACACACACACACACACACACACACACACACACACACACACACACACACACACACACACACACACACACACACACGTATTCAAGGAAGAGGAAGAGCAGAACCATAAGGACAGAGTGTGCCGGCGAGCTCATGGATGTCAGATAAAGATAAAGGCTGAAGATAAACGACTTGCTGTGTGGTGTAACATTATCAGTTCAGCGATTATTTTGTCCTGGCGTTTCAGCACATGAGTGTGTGTGTGTGTGTGTGTGTGTGCGACTGACTCATATCCATTAACAGGCATTTATGTAAAGCTTTTACATTAAACGGGAAGCTCTTAAGGCCTCGTCGAGTCACGGGAAATTATCACTAATTTTTATTAATATAAAATATATTTTTTATTTTAATTAATTTCAAATACAAATAATAAAACTGCATATCGTTCTGAAATAGCTTTCAGAAATTTTACATAAAAAACATGTTGCATAAAAAAAATTCACAAGAAAAGATATCAATAATAAATGTTTTTTTATATTATCTAGTAAAATGAATAATAAAAAACTTTAAATAATGTCTTTCACACTGACTCAAGTGTTAAATATCTAATATTTCATTCTTACATAACATGTTTTATTTATGCTGCTTATTTTAATATTTCTTTATTTTGTTTTAATATACATTTTAGTTAAATTTATTATTTGTCATACTGTCATAAGTAATAACTGATGGTGTAGTGGTTAGCACTTTAACCGCCAGTGCACGAGTGTGTGCACATGGTGTTTGTATGTTCTCCCCATGCTTGGTCACTTTCCTTCCACAGACTTTAATTATTACTAGTGGTTAGCACTGTGGCCTTGCACCATCAGGATCGAGGGTTCGATTCCCGCCTCAAGTTTTACATATATGTGTTTTAGATCAAGTCAAGTCACGTACTGGAGGCTTTTATTGTCATTTCAGCCAATACTTACAGTTCAGTACACAGTGAAACGAAACGGCGATAGATATGATGAATATGAGATGATACATCAAAATTTCAGTGTTAATTTTCTAATAATGATGTCTAGACATATTACACAGCTTATAACACTTTTGTTTGTACCTATCCATTTTTACAGCCATCAGATTTATTGAAACATGTGAACGACAGGTGTATTTTTATGCCCTTTTGAATACTATTATTGCCGCTAGCATTACTGCTAGTGCTGACATTCCAACTATCATTGCAGCCAACATTGCTGGTAAATTAGAGATGCTCATGGACCATACAGTGACACAAAGACATGAGTCTCTAGCCCATGGAAAAACAAAGTCTTCAGGAGGTTTGCTATAGAACCAGCACAAGACCCAGATTAGGACTAGCACCTGGTTCACTTTGGTGAAAAAGGAGCTAATGTGTGTGTGGAGTTTGCATGTTCTCCCCGTGCTTGATGGGTTTCCTCCAGGTGTGTGATTTTGTTCTATATATATTGGCACCGCTTACCCCGCCTTATGTCTGATCCTATACCAAATAATCGCTATAGAGAGTCAATGGATGTTCTTAGAATTACAAAAATCCTTGCTAATTAAATGAAATAGGAAACTCTGCCACCTAGTGTTGGACTGAATTCAGGTTATTTGTTATTTCTCTGTTCAGTCTGACAGTGTCTATTTAAAATAATGGTAAAATTTGTTGTAAGTGTAACTACATCAACTATATACTGTATATCAAAGAAAATATATAAATGCATAAAATATTTTGAAACAACTAATTCAAATTTATTATGTTTGTAACAATGTGAATTATCGTTCAAATGTGAAGTTAAGACTTCTAGGCAATATTTAAATGAGTGGAGCTTGTAACGCTGCTAATAAATACTTACAGAACATAATTACTAATTATAATTAATATCAAATGTATTTATTTTACATCAAAAAGATATATTTTTAAAAAATTCTATTAGAAAACATTTCAATTAAAAAAGTTTTTTCATATAATCTTTTTTATATTTATCTTACATAACATACTATTCATATACTGTTTATCTTAATATTGCTTCACTTTGTTTTAATCAGATTTTTTAATCAAAAGATAATCACTAATTATTTAAAAAAATAAATATAAATGTAAAAATACAATCAATCACAATGTGTGCCATTGAGAAACATCTTTTAGAAACATTTTACAAAAAAAATATTTTTAAAAAATCCACGACAAAAGATGTCTATTAACAATTTAAAAGAAAATCTTTTTAAAATTTTATCCATTAAATGAATATATATATAGTTTTTTTTTAATTAATGTCATTAACACGGTCTCAAATGTTACATTTCTTACATTGCATTTGTACTTACATTGTTTTTAAAGCAGCCAGTGCCGAGAGGAATCATAAATGAACATTAAATGAGGTTTAATGTCTATTTATTTCATATTTCATATTGTCTTTTCTTAATATACAAAAATATGACTAATGTTGGAAATTGGTAATATTGGTAAAATTTTTGGGTGGCTGGAATGGAATCTTCATATACATTATTTCCTAAGGGACTCCGCGTTTCACAATACAAAATTTCGCCTTAAGAACTCACCTCTGGAACGGATTCATTTCATATGTCAGGGTACCACTGTAGTGTTTCACTGTAATTCTAATATTTGACATTTATTTAATATTTTATTTTAATATATATAATTATTATTAATGATATATACACTATGTGTATTTTTCCCACACAACCTGCCTGGCAGGCATTAATTATGAATTTAGAAGTGTGAAATATGACTTCAGGAGGCGCGTGTGTGTGTGTGTGTGTGTGTGTGAATTTTCACACGGTCCTTCTTGGTGTTTTGCCCGCATTGCCGAGGTCTCGCGATAACACCGCACCGCGTTCGACTGTAGAGTTCGGTGTTCTCGCGAGATTACAGGAACTTTCCCACGCCTGTGACAGCGCGCGAGACCCCCCTCCCCCTCACTCTTTCCTCCACCGCCTTCCTCCTTCTCACGCTGTCGGAGAAAGTCAGGTCTCGCGATAACACGTCGCACCGACTTGAACTGTGCTCTATTGTGAGAACATCTGAACTCTCGCGAGATCCCGGGGGGGGCTGCTTTTCCCACGCCCGGGGTTTCGCTCAGTCTGGCAGGAACTCTCGCGATATTTCACACTTTATTAGAGAGTTGAAGGAAGATGGCGCCTGTTGTGACGGGGTAAGCGATGAAATTATCATCAAAACAAGGCTCACGGAGGCGTTAAATCCGGCGTTAAACGCGCAGCTGGGTGTCGGGAGAGAGAGTTATTTATTCGTGTCAGCCCACGCGCTTTTTATCGCGCGCCTCGCGTCGTACTGTTGTAGCTGTGTTCCTTTAGCTGAGCTAGCCGTCATGCTAACCAGGCAAGTTTCGCCCACATTTCTTCACCGCAGATCTTCTCTCGGAGACGCGCTTCACTCTCCCGCCGTGTGCGCGACACGTCCCGGCGCTTTATAACGCGTCCTGCTTGAAGGATCGCGCGCGCTCCCGTTACGCAGGAAAAAAAGCGACTTTAACTAACTCCCAACTCTTCGCTCGCGAGCTGTGTTTATACCCCTAATCTTCATCTTCATCATCGTCATGTCTAACATCACACACACACTGCCACTGTGACCCCGACTGAGACGCGTGTGTCAGCGCTTTAAGCGTGTTTGCGCGTTTAATATTATATTCCTCCAAACTGTCAACCAGCAGGACACACTGCGCATGCGCGGCTCACTGACACTGGGTTCTGGACTTATGGTTGTAATTATCTCTCCTGATTTTTTTTTTTTAACAGGAAATTTGGGGAGCTTCCTCAGCCAAAGCGGCTCACCAGGTACCGCTGTAGTGATTATAATATATTTACGCTCAATATCATACTTGTGGAGTTTGTTCAGTCTCCTTCTGCTCCTCCCTTCTTCACCTGTGTGTTCTCGCTCTCGTTTTCTTCTAGTGTTTGTCCCCTTCTCTCTCTCCTTCTTTGTCGCTCCTCTTGTTCCCCCTGTGCCCCCTTCTCTCTCATCTCCTCCACTGCATCCCCTTTCTCTCACGCTTCCTCTTCTTGTTCCCTTTCTCTTTGTATATTGAGTTTTTAGATGTTTGTTCCCCCCCTCCACAGAGAGGCGATGCGTAATTACCTGAAGGAGAGAGGAGATCAGACCGTGCTCATTCTACACGCAAAAGTCGCACAGAAATCCTATGGCAACGAAAAGAGGTGAGAATCCTCTCTGCTAATGCAGTTACGGTGGTGTTCGGGGGGGGGGGGTGTTAGTAGGCGGGGACAGACAGGGCTCGCTCACTTTCCTGAAGTGACCCAGGTGTGTGTGTATGTGTGTGTGTGTGTGTGTGTGGAGGTTCTTTTGCCCGCCCCCGTGTGTGTACCTGATGGGCTGCGGCTGGAAGAAGAAGAAGGAGCAGATGGAACGAGAGGGCTGCTCGGAGCAGGAGGCGCAGCCCTGCGCCTTCATCGGCATCGGGAACAGCGAGCAGGAAATGCAGCAGCTCAACCTGGAGGGCAAGGTGGTGCATCGCGCACGTGCACACACACGCACGCACTTAAACACTCTACGAGAAAAGATGCAGTACAAAGCATTAAAGGTTTAAATTTGTCCTCCCCCCCTCCTTCTCTTCTTCTCTCCTCTACAGAACTTCTGCACAGCGAAGACCCTGTACATCTCAGACTCAGATAAGAGGAAGCACTTCATGCTGACTGTGAAGATGTTCTACGGGAACAGTGCGGAGATCGGCGTGTTCCTCAGCAAGCGCATCAAAGTCATCTCCAAGCCTTCCAAGAAGAAACAGTCTCTGAAGAACGCAGACTGTGAGTCCTCACTCATCTCCTGTTCTCCTCTCATATGGGGTTCTGTGTGTGTGTGTTAAATCTGTGCTACTTTTCTCCTTCACTTTATAACTCTCTCTCTCTCTCTCTCTTTCTCTCTCAGTGTGTATAGCATCAGGCACTAAAGTGGCTCTGTTTAACCGCTTGCGCTCTCAGACGGTCAGCACTCGGTACCTCCACGTGGAGGGAGGAAACTTCCATGCCAGCTCTCAGCAGTGGGGCGCGTTCTACATACACCTGCGTCAGTCCCTCGCACACTCAAACACTTCCTTTCTTTAATTCTGTTTGTTATTGACCAGTGTTTAATTTCTCTCTCTCTCAGTCGATGACGATGAGTCTGAGGGGGAGGAGTTTACGGTCCGTGACGGATATATCCACTACGGTCAGACGGTGAAACTGGTGTGTTCTGTCACAGGCATGGCTTTACCACGTCTGGTAAGAAAGAAGAAACACGCACACACATTATTAAAAAAAATTATTATTATTATTATTATTGTGAAATATCCCATAGTAATAAAGTGTTGGCATTGTTTAAATGTGTGTGTGTGTGTGTGTGTGTGTGTGTGTGTAGGTAATCCGTAAGGTAGATAAGCAGACGGCGCTGATGGATGCAGACGATCCTGTGTCTCAACTCCACAAGTGTGCGTTTTATCTGAAGGATACGGAGCGCATGTACCTGTGTCTGTCTCAGGAGCGCATCATCCAGTTTCAGGTGAGACACACACACACACACACACTTTTTTTATGTATTTATTTTTTGTTAGTGTAGCTGTGTGCCACGGGCCACGCCCCGTTTGTCTCTGACTGACAGGGCCACGGGCCACGCCCCGTTTGTCTCTGACTGACAGGGCCACGGGCCACGCCCCGTTTGTCTCTGACTGACAGGGCCACGGGCCACGCCCCGTTTGTCTCTGACTGACAGGGCCACGGGCCACGCCCTTTTTTCTAACTCTCTTTTCCTTAACTGACAGGTCACGCCCCTTTTGACAATGGGAAATACCGAGGCCACGCCTCTTTCTCTGACATGTACATAGGCCACGCCCTTAAGTAATGTAATTTGCATATTTCTAGGCGACGCCGTGCCCCAAAGAGACAAATAAAGAGATGATTAACGACGGCGCATCGTGGACGATCATCAGCACGGATAAAGCCGAGTACACGTTCTACGAGGGCATGGGCCCAGTCACACACCCCGTCACACCTGTACCTGTGGTGGAGAGTTTACAGGTAACACACACACGCACACACACAAACATAATTTAACACACTAGTCAAAATATTTATTTAAACAGAACAGCTGATAATGCTTGTGTGTGTGTGTGTGTGTGTGTGTGTGTGTGTAGCTGAACGGCGGGGGTGACGTGGCCATGCTGGAGCTGACGGGACAGAACTTTACTCCGAACCTCAGAGTGTGGTTCGGTGACGTGGAAGCCGACACTATGTACAGGTGAGTCCGTACCGCGTACTCATCACACACACCCGACTGCCTGTCTGTCAGAGGATCAAACATCTGTGTGTGTGTGTGTGTGTGTAGGTGTGGCGAGAGCATCCTCTGCGTGGTTCCCGATATCTCGGCGTTCCGTGAGGGATGGCGCTGGGTTCGGCAGCCCGTCCAGGTTCCTGTCACGCTGGTGCGCAACGACGGTATCATCTACTCCACAGCGCTCACCTTCACGTACACACCGGAGCCAGGGCCACGCCCACACTGCAGTGCTGCCGGAGCCATCCTGCGCTCAGGCTCCGCCTCTTCACCGTCCTCCTCCTCATCATCATCGTCCTCCTCTTTGTCTTCATCGTCGTCTTCGTCCAGCCTCATGCTGCAGTCGAGGATCGACGGTCAGCCCGGATATCCGACAGCCGCCGGCGTTTCTTCTTCGTCCTCATCATCCTCGGCCATGTCCGTGTCCTAACCTTGTTAAAGGGACAGCAGCGCCACCTGTCGGATTCTCTAATAAAGGACAACGATGTTGCCTAATAGGATGATACTCTGAGACGGCTCTCTTGGCTTTTTCGTTTTTTATTCTTTCACGGAAATGAAATGAGACTAAACTATTCACAGGTGAAGAAAACTCTCGAAAACGTGGAAGAAAAAAACAACTTATCACATAGTAATATAGTTTTCAACCAAGGACCAAGGAATATTATTGTTGTTGTTGTTGTTGTTATTATTATTTTTTATTGATGTATAATTTTATAAGCTTTAGCTAAAGGTACATTTTTCACGTTTTTTTTCTCTCTGTTTTATAACATTTTTAGTAACCTTTTGTTACCAAATAGTTTTGTATATTTTTTCACGGGCATTTGTGCTCGGACGTATATAAAAGGAAAACAAAAAGAAGAAAAAAAAATAATAGAAGGGTTCATGTGGATTTTCTCGCATGAGCTCTTCATCATAGCTGCCTTTTAATCCTCCTCGGCGACTGCCTTAAACTTTTCTGGACTTGTACCAGCATTTTTTTATTTAATTTTTTTTAATACTGTTTTTACATTGTGTAAAAATTGGCCTGTTTTTTTTTTTTTTTCACAGAAGTGTAATATTGTGTGTGTGTGTGTGTGTGTGTGTGTGTGAGTGTGTGAGAGAGAGAGAGAGACTTGGGAGAAGGTGGCTTTACTCGTTATTTTAATTTTTTTTAACACAAAAGCTTTAACTGGCTCGTCCTGCCATCGAGTTACACCCCAACCCCAAAATTTTTTGCCCCCCCTTCCCTCACAGAACCGCTTGAGTAATGCACTTAGACCTCAAGCGAAACGAGGTCGCAATCATACCGAAGCTTCCACGACACGAGTAAAGACACGTCCGTCCCCCTGTCCGCTCCACACCGACACCGCGCTATGGTGAAGGTGGAGACAGCCTGAGACCTGAACACACACACACTCAAAGACACCGAACACTTAAAGGACCGAGCTTGATTTTGTGAGAATGGGGAACTGGTTTGTAAACGGATGCGGCTCAGATCATTGCGAGTGTAAAACTGTGAAGATTTGATTCGGACTCTTGCAGCAGAACCACGATATCACTTTGCGAATCCGAATGGATTAAATTAGCAGAAAACGCTCCACCAACGCGAGAGGGGAAAGATATATAACACTGGGGTTTTTTATTTTATAATTTTTTTTCTTTTTCCTGTTTAGCAGAGGTGGGAGATACCCGAGTACAGCGGTGCCTCTGCGTATGAATTTAATCTGGAGGCGAGTTCTTAAGGTGAAATTTTATATTGTGAAACGAATCATCCCATAGGAAATAGTGTAAATGCTGATAATCTGTTCCGGCCACCCAAAATTTCACCAATATTACCAATTTCCAAGAATATAATCACATTTTTTTGCATATAAAAAGAATCAAAACATTCAGAGAAGACATGTAAATGAAGTCAAATATGAAATAGACGTAATGAAACGTAATTTATGATTCCTTTCGGCACCTACTGCTTTAAAAACTGAAAGCGGTTCCCTTTTCTTCTTGCTACCGTTCTTGATAACATTCTTGAGATTCGCGGCGCTACGTCTTGCCAAAAAATGGAAAAATAAAAACGACATTTGACTTTGCGCTTAAGCCGAAGATTCATGTTCGTATGTCGAGGTACCTCTGTACTTGTACTTCTTTGTTACTGTGCTTAAGTACATACTTTATACTTTATTAGACGATACTTTTTTACTTTGACTCCGCTACATAATACATCAAATACCTGTACTTTTACTTAACTACGTTTCTGCACGTACGTTTCACATTCGGCCGAATCCCAGCATTTAATCTTTAAACCAGAAGTTTGTTTGGGAGAACAGGATTATTCCCGGTGAGAACCGTCGTGTCTATTGTGCGGTAGACTCCGGTTCAGTCTCTGCTCTTTAGACCAAGCCGTCTGATCTTAATATTCTATGTTTTAATGTTTATTTCCTCTGTGAGTTTTTGTGCTTGTTTTTATTTCCGTCATGTTCCTGTCCATCACGTGTGCTCGGTGTGAGCCACCTTACGTTCAGCTACACGTCCAGGATCTGTGCACTTTCTTACTCTTTATTGACTCACTGTTTTTTGTTTTTCTGGCAGCTGAAATGAGCCCTTTGTGCCTACGTGAACTCTACACCCCCTCACTCGTATCTCATCACCACTCTCAAACTCGTCCCGAACCTAAAGGTCAACGTTTCTGAAGGTCACGACTCGTTTATTTCAGTGTTATTTTGTCCAGCTTTGTTTGAGTAGGGTCCCTGTCCACTAGCCCCTTCCCAAGATGGATCCCCATGGAACTTATCGGCGACATCATTCTGCCTGTCCGGAACTTTAAAGTGTGAATGCACGGCGAAACATTTCAAGTTTACCGTTTTATACCTCTAACTTGTACCTGTTGCTAGCTAGCTGCGATTAGTCTTCCGGAGGAGCGTCAAGCAGCCGATTAGCAAGGCGTCTCGCTAACTTTGTCCACAACCAAACCTCTAGTCTCTATTTCAAACCTCGTTATCGAGCTAGGTGGTGATGGTTTTTTTTTTCCTGTTTTGTTTTTCTAAAACCCACATTTACCTTCAAAACATCTACATCAGACGTTAAGGGGTAGAGCCTAAGAACAAGGCACAGCAGCCTTCATATATATATATATATATATATATGTATATATAAAAAAATTGTCCTTTATAGATAACAGGAAGTCCCAGGTGCGCCTTAAACCCTATCGGGACACAAGTCCAAAGAGCTGGGTGTGGTCAGAGGAGGAGACTTACCTGTTTTTTACATTTTTTATCATCATTATTTGTTAGCTAGTTTAATTTGCTACGTAGCTCCTGGACGCGAACCTAATCGACTACGTGTAGATTAAAAGAGACTGAATGACCTTCATCAAGGTCGTGCTGAATTTTTTTTCTATTTAACGAGCAAATTATTTTCTCACTTGTTCCACTGCGCTTGCCTTAACGATCCACCATGAGTGAAACAGTTCTCTGAAAAAATGAACTACAAAAACGCAGTTTGCCAAAACGTTGCCACTCAAACAGCTCAAACACACGTATCCAAAACCCGTCACCTCGGATCGGTCTTAAACGTTAACATGTGTACTGTGTGTGTGTGTGTGTGTGTGTGTGTGTGTGTGTGCGTGCGCGCGCGCGTGTGTGCTGTAAGCAAAGATTCCAGACTGTTTGTGCTCTTTCCGCTCGGGACGTTACGAGTGCTAACGCTCCGAAGGGCCAGTGCACGTGTAGCCTCACTGAAAATGAATAAATAAATGTAACGGATGCAATACATGTCAACATCATCGTAAGAAAAAACAAGAGGCTGTGTTTTAATTTACAGATCCACGCTGCCACTTTAGGGGCGGTCCTGTCGCTTTATCCGCTCGAGCGAGTGGAAGAGGTGTCGAGTCGACGTCAGTGGAGCAATAAAATACGTAACAGATGACGATGATGGTGTTCTTGTGGTTTATTTCCCTGACTCTTACTTTAATTAAAAGCTCGTTTGAATTTTAAAAAGTTGGGTACCTTTACCCACATCATGTCCTTTTTCATCAAAATGTGTGCAGAATTTATTTAGTGTTGTTGAGCTTTTAAATCCAGGAGGTGGAGCAAACAGGTAAACATGGACGCCAGCAGGACTCGATTAATCACACGAACATGATGTCGTGCCCAGTGGCCTGAGATGAACAGGTCTTCACTTCACTGGAAGAGGGAATGGAAATGTCCCATAAGTCATTGCGTCTCGCTGGAACATGAAAATGATGGAGCTCGAAATAGGATTTATATATTTATTATCGAGGACGACGTCATATTAAAAGGACACAAAAAATGACATTTTAACTCAATCAAGTATTATATAGGCTAGTGATCTGTAAAGAAAAATCTCTGAAACTCTGTAATCCATTATTATTATTAATCAATAATTTGATTACAGGTTAATTATGTTTCACTAGTATGTTTTATAATGGTATTAGTTTTTGTTTAAATAAATATTCAATATTTAATGTCCTTATTGTAAAAATTTCCACAGCAGCGGCGACAGGTAGCCGAGGTGCTTATGTTACCATGGTACCATTATGTACACGTTCCCTGTACACAGAGCAGGGAGTAGGGAGCACCCTGTGAAGTGCACTTCGGAATGGAACGCGGCCCTGCTGACCTTCTCCTGCTCACTCACCAGTATAAACATTAAAGAGATTTCAGAGCATGGTGCAGCTGACAGACACCTGTCACTTGTGCATGCTCACAGGGTCAAAGGTTACCGCTAACAGCACTCTACACACACACACACACTCACTCGTACACACTCATACACACACCTGTTGTGTGTTACCAGGTTAGACTGAGTTGTTGAGGCGAAATCTGAGCTGGTGTTTCTGCTCCTCTTAAGATCATGAGTCTTGGACTTGGTTAATATGATAGGCTTCTAAATTTAATCCTGAGTGTGTGTGTGTGTGTGTACAAGACTTATAAAATACACAGTGTGTGAGTGTGTGTGTGTGTGTGTGTACAAGTACAAGAAAATACACGGTGTGTGAGTGTGTGTGTGTACAAGACTTATAAAATACACAATGTGTGCGTGTGTGTGTGTGTACAAGTACAAGAAAATACACGGTGTGTGCAAATGAGCTAATGGAAATAATTAGTTAGAAAGACATTTTTGAGAGACAGTGTGTGTGTGTGTGTGTGTGTGTGTGTGTGTGTGTGCGCGCGCGCGCGCGCGTTTCCTACGGCATAATTATAAATATTTTGGTACTTTTAGGACCTGGAAGTGTTTATAAGGATAGCAAATGTTTGGAAAGTGTGTGTGTGTGTGAGGTATTGAACGGATTCTAAAAAAAAAACAAAAACAAACAAAGTTTAAGTTTTTAGTCTGATCGGCGCGCGCCCAGAAAGTGTGTGTTAGATATAATGTGTGCGTGTGTTTTGAAGCGATTCTCTGTGTGTGTGTGTGTGTGTGTGTGTTTTGAACCGTTTGATCAGAGCGCGCCCACAGTGATCAGTGCGCGTGCCCGATGATCAGAGCGCGTGCCCGATGATCAGAGCGCGTGCCCGATGATCAGAGCGCGTGCATGGATTTGTGCTGAGGAAGTTAAGGAGACGCGCGCGCGTGTTTGTGTGCGTGAAATTTACAGCAAACATACAGAGGGAGCAGCTCATGTCGGTGTCACACACACACACACACACACACACACCGGGGCATTTCACCAGGATCACACGGAGAGAGGAATAACGGAATAACGGAATAACGGATCTCCGCGCGGGAACGACTGAACACACCGAGCTGACTGTTATTTATATCAGGATCATCTCCGGAACACACACACACACACACACACACACACACACACACACACACCGGCAAACAGAACAAACATTACCTCCTGGAAGCGGTTATTTATTTAATTAATTAATTAATTAATTAATTAATTTCTTCGCTCTAATTGTCTTTCGTTCCGTCCGCGCGCGCTTTTCCCATTAAAGTTGGTAGCAGTGATGTAAAAACATTTCTCTCTTCAGTTCTAGCGGTGTTTATTTATGAACGTACACAACACTACAGAGGAGTTAATAAATGTTATAAATGTTATAAATGTTATAAGGATCAGGATTGGCAGCTCGTGCGCTGTGTACTTTCTATTTTGATCGAATATGACGTCAGAGCTGCTTAAAAAGTCTTTGTTTTTAGTTTGTTTTAGAGAATATTTCGCGTTTTAAAGTGATACGATATATAATATAAAATAAGAATAAATAAATAAATAAATAAATAAATAAAGCTCATCCTGGACTGAGGGTTGAACTTCTCAGGAGTTTCTCAGGATATTAAGACTGAGAGTTTGAGAGCCGATTTCTTGTCCCGATTTCTGGAGAAGAATTGATGATGATGATGATGATGATGATGATGATGATGATGATGCTCAGACTCCATGTTCCAGTGCTGCTGCTGATCAGCTGCGGCTTCAGCTTTAGTTCTCCTGAGCCTGGACAGAAGGAGACTCAGACCATAACAGGTGAGCGCTTGAGTGTTAACGTGGAATAGTAATATATAGTATATTTACATTTCTGGCATTCGGCCCACCAGAGTGACTTGTACATGTTTATCTTATTGTCCGTTTGAGCAGCTGAGGGTTAAGGGCCCAATAGGGTCAAGTTGGTGGTGCTGGGGTTTGAACCTAGAACCTTCCAATCAGTAGTTTTCTGCCCCTAACAGATCATTTCAGAGCCGGACTTAATGAGAGACAGAACTGATTTGAGATGCAGGTTAAATATGGCGGTTCAGGGACGTGTCAAGTGCACCTGGTTGATGTAAAAGTGATTAGGGAATGGTGGTAAAGTGTTGTCCACTGTGGCTGTGATGTATTCCCACCTCGTGCCTAGCGTTCCCCTGATCCTCTACAACCTCAATCAGGATAAAGTGTTCATCAGTGACAGTTGCTGCTTATTGACATTGTCTGTAACCTCTGACCCCAGATGTATGTCAGCAGGTGAGTCCTCCGTGCGTGACCGAGGCGGATCGTTACAGTCTGGAGGCGCTGCGGCACATCCACCAGGAGATGGACGACGATCAGGACGGAGGGATCGAGGTGGAGGAGAGTGTGGAGGTAGACTTCTGAGGAGAGAGTGATATATATGTACTACTGAGATAAAATTTTCACCAGATATTGGTAACAATCAAGAAATCACACCAAAGATGTCCATAAATTAAGTTATGTGTAATAAAGTGAAATGACACATGGGAAAAGTATTGAGCACATGAAGAAAGGCATGGAAAGCCAAGACACAACTGAAATCAATCAGTAACTGAAAACAATCCTGTCCCGTATCAGTGCAAATTAATATGATCTGGTTCAGTCCGAACTAATAGGCCTATAGGTGTTGCACAAGAAACATCTCATGATGAGTAAAAGCAAACAGCTCTCCCAAGACCGTTGCAACTTTATCTTTGCAAAACATACTGATGGCATTTGTTACAGAGGGATTTCAAAACTTCTGAATGTTCCATTGAAGGGCCGTAATCCAGAAGTGGAAAGGACATAATTTCACCATAAACTGGCCACGACCAGGTGCTCCTCGCAAGATTTCTGACAAATTAGTGAAATTATAAGAAGTGTTGATCAAGAGCCAAGGACCCCTTGTTAGAGAGCTTCAGAAATACCTCGAATGAACACGTACAATTGTTTTAAAGAAAACAATAAGTAATACACTCAATACACTCAAGCGTTTAAAGTTTGCTATAATACTGAGAGAATATATTCTGGTCGGATGAGACTAAAATGTAACTCTTTGGATGCCATAACAAATGGCACTGCACATTACCCCAAAAACAACAACAGAAGTTTGGAGTCGGGAACATCATGGTATGGTGCTGTTTCTTTCAGCATACGATTCTAGCAAACTTCATACAATTGAAGGAAGGATGAATGGAAAAATTCTGGATTTGAATCTGTTGCCATCTACAAGCATGGAGGTGGAGATTGTAGTCAGACAATGATCCCAAACACACAGCCAAGGAAACTTTGAGTTGGTTTCAGAGGAAGAACATAAAGCTGCTGGAATGGCCCAGCCAACCACCTCACTTGAATCATTGCACTGGAGCTGTAGGTCAGTGTGACACTGTTTGTGTGTATGTGTGTGTGTGTGTGTGCGTGTGTGTATGCGTGGATCAGGTGTCTGGGGCAGATTAAGGACGTGCCTAAGATGGAGTCTCATGGAGTCTCCAGTTACAGCACAGAACACATTCCAAGACCGTATATACACACACAAACACACACACACACTCACATGCACAAACACTCACACTTGTTAAGTCTGCTTTAGTTTAATCTAGAAAAGAATGACATGAAGTTATCGGCATCACATCTCTTATACATGCTGATTTGAGTGTGTGTGTGTGTGTGTGTGTGTGTGTGTGTGTGTGTGTGTGTGTGTGTGTGTGTGTGTGTGAGAAACAGTGGCAGTGACCCTATCCATGAAATGGCCCATGAATAAGGATGTAGTGAAAATTTCATAGTGTGTTTGTCTTTGTCATTGTTGCTGTGTGTATATGTGCAGCTGAAACGGTATGAATCAACCTGCTCTCTCTCGCTCTCTTTCTGTGTATGTGTGTCACATGCTTCTAGTTTATCATTGAGGACATGCAGCAGCAGCAGCAGACGAATAAACACAGTAAACTGCACAGAGAGGATCAACACATCACTGTGGAGGAGCTCTGGAGAGGCTGGAAGTCCTCCGAAGGTGTGTTTCTGTGTGTTTGCAACAAATCGTGACATTGAAGCTGCAGGAATATGTTAATATGGTTAAAATATATAATATGGTTAACACCATAAACAGTTAATATGGTGTGTTTGTCTCATTCTCGTAGTTCATAATTGGACGCAGGAGGACGTGCTGCGCTGGCTGCGAGAGTTCGTGGAGCTGCCGCAATACGAGAAGAGCTTTAAAGAGTTGCGCGTCAATGGAAACACACTGCCTAGGTGAGAGCAACCAATCAGAAGCATGCTTTAATCCTGGAACAAAATGCGTTCCTCAAGGGTTCTTCAGATAGCTTTGGTGCAGCACCAATGTAGTAACGTTTTGCTGATGGATTTTATTATTACGTGGATACGATGTAAGATCCAATGTGTATATGATGTTTTGTTTTTCTCTAGGATTGCGTCCAATGAGCCATCATTCATGAGCACCTACCTGAAGATCCAGGACCAGCAACACAAACACAAGCTGAAGCTCAAAGCACTAGATGTCGTGCTCTTTGGACCACCTACACGTGTGTATTTATGTTTATTTACTCATTCACAATATGTCATGACACTGATGTCATACGTGATAAAAGCCCTAAGCAGCTGTAGATGAGTACAATTTGAAACAAACAACAACAACAAAAAAAAAACAAGACCAACCTCAGAGAAACACCAAGATCAGACTCAACCTCATAGAAACGGCAAAATCAACATTGCAGGATCACTGGTAACACCTTAATATTATAGAAACAAACATCACGATCAAACTCAAACTCAAAGAAGCACTAAGACCGATATCATAATAGGAGAAAAATTATCTGTTAAACTCATAGAAACACCAAGATAAGTCTATCTAAAAAACTAAGGTCAACTTTACAGAAACACCACAATTAATATTAACTTAATCTCATAGAAACACAAGGATAAAGCCCACAGGAGCACCAAGATCAGCTCAAGATCACAGAAACATCAAGATCAACCTCAAACGTACAGAAACACTCTGGTCAACCTTAAAGAAAAGCATGAATCTACATTTATAAAGACATCAAGAGCAGCTCCAACATCATAGAAAGACCAAGATTAGTCAACATGAAATATCAAGATAAACCTTAAACACTGAGGTCCAACCCAATACCACAATCAACATAACCTTATAAAAATGGCTAGATCAACCTTAACTCAGATAGACCTCACCAGAACAACAAGATCTGAGCACCAAGAAAGTTTTCCTCCTCAACTTCAACCTCAAAAACTGTCATGGTCATTCAACCTCAAAGAAATAATATGATTGACCAGATAGAAGCACCATTATCAGCCTCAAGCTTATACAAAATTACAATCTCAATTTCAAAAAGAACCCGATAGAAATATCACAAGAACAGCAAGATTTGCTCAAAATCATAGAAACACCAACAACAACCTCATGGAAACACTAAGGTCAAGAAAACTCAAGATCAGAGCCAAGCCAAGACCAGTCTCAATGTCATGGAAATACTGAGAAAAACCTGACAGGAACACCAATGTTTATGATTCTGAGCACACTTCAGAATCATAAATATTGCAAAAATTTGTTTTCCTCAAACTTGTTGAAATATCAAACTTGATCTCATGCTCTTATAAACACCAATATACAGTACAGAGCAAAAGTTTGGACACACCTTCTCATACAAAGAGGTTGAATTTGTATTATAGCAAGAAAAAAGCAGCTAAGTGAAGAAAAACGAGTGGCATCATTACTTTAAGAAATGAAGGTCAGTCAGTCGGAAAAATTGGGAAAACTTTGAAAGTGTCCCCAAGTGCAGTCACAAAAAGCATCAAGCGCTACAAAGAAACTGGCTCACATGCGGACCGGCCCAGGAAAGGAAGACCGAGAGTCGCCTCTGCTGCGGAGGATAAGTTCATCAAGAACACAAGAAAGAACACAAGAAAGAAAACTTGCTGAATGAGAAGGGGTGTCCAAACTTTTGCTCTGTACTGTATATTGAAATACCAGTATTAGCTAATGCTAATACAAACAACATGATCAACCTCAAACTGATATACACAGATCAGCCATAACATTAAATACAAAACATTAAGATCAAAACTGTGTATGTTCCCCTTGTGCCATCGGTAGACTGAGATCTGAGAATCAGATTGAGATCTGGGGAGTTTGGAGGATTAATCAAGAACTTTGAACTCATTGCCTGCTGGGACACATTCGCAGAAGGCTGTTGTGCACTGGGTGATTTCGACTGACTTTTTTCAGCGAAAATTGGACTCGATAGACGGAACTTTAGTCCCTGTGGATGTAGATGAGCCTTGGGTGCCCATGACCCTGTCGCCATTTTACTAGAATATAGTTGATAAACAATGTTCTTCATTTCACCTGGCAGTGGTGGTAGTGTAGTGGCTTATCAGTGTAAATAGCAATATCAACGTCACAGAAATCCCAAAAACACCTCAACCTCATAAAAGCACCTAGATCAACCACATAGGACCCAGATTCACCTGTGGTCAAGATTTCTAGTAATTAACTCAGCATCTCTTCTCCTGGGTGATGGCCAGACGTATAGCATAGTAGTGTGGAGTAGGGTCTAGGGCAGCTGACTGGTCTTTGGCATCACATCATCGTCATTAAATATGACTTGAGGCGTGAGTAGCAGTTCTTGCCATTAATATCCTTAGCTATTTTAATGTGATTGACAAATATAGCTCTGAGCACATTTAAGAATATCCAGCACCTTCTAACTTTAGCAAGTGACATACTTAAGCTGCAACACTTAGTGAATACTTTTTAAATTTTGGTCTTCATTCTCATTTTCTTTACTAATGTTTTAGATATTGTAGCGCAGGTAAAAAATTAGATATTGTGAGACCACAGTACTGCACTAGAATTGAGAATATTGTTGAGCTGTGAGAATATCCAGCTGGCTGGATGTGTGTTATATTGTTTTTTTTTGTCTCCAGGACCACCACACAACTGGATGAAGGACCTCCTGCTCATCGTGTCAGTAGTGATGGGGTTGGGTGGCTGCTGGTTTGCTCAGGTGCAGAACAAAGCATCAAAGGAACACATTTCCAAAATGATGAAGGATCTGGAGAGCCTACATCGAGCTGAAAAGAGCCTTAGAGACCTACAGGAGCAGTGAGTCATCGTTATCTATGCTAGTTTTTCACCATCACCTTCCCAGAGGAATAAGGTGCAGTAGATATCCTCCTGATTCGGGCCAGGTTTTTGATTTGATACTAGTAGTACGTTAACAGTTATCATGGTTAATATACTGTTTATAGACTCAAAAATGCTTCCAGTGACTGAGAATCTCACTGATCAGTTTGTGAGCACCTTTAAAAAGGTCAAACAGTGCAACTTACAGATTAATAGTATTATTTGCTTTTGCCCAGGCTGGAGCTGGCTCAGGAGGAGAAGCGTACAGTAGCAGTGGAGAAGAAGTTTTTAGAGGAAAAGATGAGGGATGAGATCCAGGGAGCTCAAGAGGAGGCCAACCGTCTCCATGAGCTTCGCAAGGGCGCCGTCAGTGAATTAAGTCGCCTGAGATATGCAGAGGAAGAACTTGAACAGGTGATTCTTCCCTTAAGTATATTTCCATTGAGTAAGTAAAGAACTACTAGCTATAAATAGCCTTTCGGGCCCCTGAGGCTACCAGGACAATGAGCCCATGGTTGTTGTCCTGTTTCAAACTTCAGCACGGAGGTCTTTTTGTGCAACTCCCAATTTATATATGATTGGGGTTTTAGGGAGTGAGTAGAATGTCATTCGGGTCGTGTGAAGGGGTCCAAGATGCATGTGTGTTGCACTCAGATTCGAGGAGCGCTGAAGAAGGCGGAACAGGACATTCAAGGTAGCTGGTCAGTGACAGAGTCTCTGCAGCTTTGGTTGCAGCTCACACATGAGGTGGAGATGCAGTATTACAACGTCAAAAAGCAGAGTGCTGAACAGCAGCTGGCTACTGCCAAAGATGAGGTACCAAAAACTATTGAGATTACAATCTAGCATTTGGACACTTCTTTACAAGTTAAGAGGTGGCTGTGGGGTTGGATTGGGAGATCTTATTTTCATGTTTAAGAAAATAAATGTGTTGTGAAACATTCTTCTCAGACCTAATGCCTTGGTGTGTGCATGTATTTGTTTTTGTTTTCTTGTTTGGTGGTCTCTTTAGGCAGAGAGAATTAAGAAGAAGAGAAGTTCTGTACTTGGTACTCTCCATGTCGCACATAGTTCCTCTTTAGATCAAGTGGATCACAAGATCTTACAAGCCAAGTAAGAATATAAGAAAGGGAATGCTTATGTCTTCGTATTTATAGCTGGAATAAAATGATAAATTTCTGTTGGTAAAAAGACAGTACTGAAGTTTTAAAACAGTAAAATTTTAGGGGGTAATAATAATAATGATGATTAAGAAGTTTCTTGATGTCTTTGGCCATAGAAACGCTCTAGCTGAGGTGACCGCATGCTTGCAAGAACGCCTGCACAGGTGGCAGCAGATCGAATTGCTTTGTGGATTTGCTATAATAAACAATGCTGGACTGCCCAGCCTTACAGCCACCTTGTACCCAGACCCCAACTGGATGGTCCTGTCAAGAGCTTCCATGAGCTCCTACCAGGTGCCTGTTGACATGGAGGATGCCATGCCATCCATGATGCCACAAAAACTTCCAGGTGAGCATGGTAACCCCTGGACAGTCCCGGTATAACCAACAGCCCCACGGGCCCTTGATTCATTAATTCTGTCTGTTAACTATAAATTGTTCAGTTATATAAATAAGATATGTCAAATTGAATGCGTTTCTTTAGGTCAATATGGATAAAGGTATCTTTCAAACGCTGTGAACGTAAATTTGAGGGAAAACTCCAAATCGTCAAACCTCGTCCACCATATCTTATATTTGTCTTATCTGTAGTCTCAGTTACTCCACTCAAGCTTTCTCCTCGAGCATTGGTCCATTCTCGTCGAACCAGTCACATTGTCCAGCAACCTGTGATTCTATCACCTGATCCTGATCTTCTAATCCCTCTTCGGCCTCCGCTCTCTCGGTATGTCGAGGAGGAAGGAGAAGGAATTATTCTCCCTGCCATTCTGAAACTTCTAAGTTTAAAATTCTAAGTTTTTCTATTAGATGATGGTACATTTTTACATGGTCTGCATTTCTATTATTTTTTATTTATTTATTGTAAAATCATTATCAATATCTATTTATGTTTATTATAGAGAGTCTCCAGAAACAGTTTCTGATCCTGATCCCATTGGACCCAATGTTGGAATAAAGTTCTCCACCCCTGGATTGGATACTTCATCTCGAAAACTATACCGTGACAACTTGGACCTTTTCTCAGATAGCCTTACAAGTAAGATTTCATTTGATGGACAAGAGAGCAGTCCCTTGCGCAAGATATCACGAGAGGAATTCGGGTATCCTCTAAAAGGTGTTCCTAGAAGGGTTTCATTTGAAGAAAATCTAGTCGAAACTCCCACCAGAAAGATATCAAGAGAGGAACTTGTGTCTGCAGAAGCCTTGGTGAGTCCTGTGTATACAAAGGAACCTGAAATTAATATTGATTTCAAGAAGATTCCAAGAAGTTTACCGATAGATTCTAGTTATTCTTCTGTTAGACTGTCCACCAGGGAGAAATTGGATTCCCCCATAGATCCTTGTCTTGGAATAAGATACATGGAAGATCCTGAGGTAAATATGGGCATTTTGCGACGAAAGATGTTTAAAGAAAAGAAGAATCCATCGGGAGAGAGCTTGTCAAAAATGATACCAGAAGAAGAATGTGTGAGAGATATCCGAAGTGAAGATGCAGGTAAAGATTTCGATGTGGACATAGACACTGCTTCAAGATCAATGCTTAGAGAGGACACTCAAAAGGGACATACACTGCTAAAAGATAAACCCTTGGACGCTTTATCCACAAGCCTTTTGAGAGATCAATATGATTCAAGCTTAAACTCAGTTGATGCACAAAATATAAAGGTAAAAGATAACAAAGGATTGCCCAAAGAACACTTTTACAGAAATGTGCTCAGAGATGAACTAGGTATGTCGATGGACAAGGGAAAGCTTTTTAGAGGTGTTTCCATAGATAGCACCTTTAGGAAAAAGTCACGTGATAAGTTGGGTGCTTCAGTGGAAAACCAGAGAACTATGTCTTTAAGAGAGAGAAGGGACAATGCTATACCAACGAAGCTGTCTAGAGGTGAGTGTGATGTCACAGGGAGACAAAGACTGTTCAGGCTGGACAGCATAGATAATGTCCAGAAAGATATGTTAGACATGCCTGTGGAGACTGACAGGACAAAGATATCCAGGGATGAGTTTGTAGTTCCAGACCCAGGCTGCTTTAGCCAACCTGACCTTACAGTGGACTCCCTAGTGGTTTGGACCCCACCTTCAGACCCTCTTAGCCATCTAGTGTATGATGGAATTTTAGAGAAGTCTTATAAGAACCCTCTAAATGTAACCAGTCCTGGAGACCTCAGCAATCCTGCCTCGCTCTCCACCTCCTCCCAAAGTCTTGTGAGCAGTGATGGTGCTGGCAGCAGTTCTGCTCAATCGGAAAGTCTCTCACCAGCTGTATCAAGTGGAGAAAAAATCAAGAAATCTTTAAAGCTCAAGAATCTGTTCAAGAAAAAGAAAGATAAGGAGAAAGATAAAGACTCAAAACGAGAACATCCACAAGGGGGTTTACAGAAGCTGTGAGTTCGAGTTGTTACTGCAAGATCTTGTAGAATTAAGACTCAATTTGTTGACAGTACCTTATAAATTATTTCATTAGTAATAGCTTTAAAGTCTATTTTACAGAAGGCTAATCTTTCTTGGTGACTTGATTGCACTATTTAAGTTCCACCATCAAGGATGTGACATTGCTATGAGAGGACGTGTGTGATATTATTTTTTCTTATATACAGTATGAGTTAAGTAAAATAAAGTCTTAATCTTTTCAAAAGTTTTAATACATACCTATAATGTCCTGTGCTTTTATGCGAGCAGGAATAAACTTTTAAAGGGTTTATAGAACTCTAAATGGTTCTTTGTGTGGTTCTCTGGGAGAAAACCTAAAAGTTCTATACAGAACCCTAACAGAAATTTTAAAATTCTGACAGGTTCTACGTATGAAGAAGAAAATAATAAACAATATATACAATTAATTCATGCACTATTGGGCACTATGGGAGTTTTGAAAAACAAAAATAAATCGGGGATGGGGGGGGGGGTTGGGCTATCTAACCAACATTCATCACATGATGGGTAAAAGTAGGCCGGTACGATCTGGAACTGCATAACACTAAAATCCCTGAAAGAGGAGAGAGCGACCGCCTACCAAAACTTCACATTCAAAACAGCAGTAGAGGCACAAGAACACACATCTGATAACGTTATGTCATTTAAATAACAGGCTGTCTTCTTAGTAATCGCTTCTAAGTTGCCCTGAATTGCCTCTGAACCATCTGTGTTGTTTCCATCCTTCATTACTGCTCGTTAATGTGAGTTCAAGCTTCCACCAACACACTGCTGGGTTCATGCCTCACCTCACCGCTTTGTTCATGGCTAATACAAGCTAAAAGCTAACAAATCTCTCTCTCTCTCTCTATCTCCTGAAAAAGGACACTACTTCTTTTTGTGTATGTGTGGAACAAGGGCTTGTACACCCACATAGCAGCCCAGCTTTTCATTTAACACTATCTGGTATTCAACCCCTATAAAAGTAGTTAACTGAGGCTATTCTTAAGTGGAATAATTGGAAAAACCTATAAGATTTACAGGACTGTTCACCACCTCCATGTTTTTTTTTCTTCCACTTTTTGGCTATGTAGTACCAAAATAAAATAAAAAACTACTTTTACCTCTGTTAATCATAAAAATGTTTGTTAGCCCTCCGGGATCCCCCTACTGGCTTGGGGCCGAGAATGCTGTCAAGGAAAGAAAAAGAAAATTGTAAGATTCTTTAAGGGCTCAATGGAAAATTAATGGTCTCAAAAAAAAAAAAGGTTCAGGTTTGAGGACCTTTTCTGTTGCACGTTTATGAGATCAGAATTTTTTGTTGTTGTTGAAATTTTGATGTTAAACTAACTGTTTATTAAATTGAACTTTCAGGTAACTAGTGTGTCTGCACTGCACAGTGGGTTTACAACCAGACAAAAAAACATTAGCATGTGTGTTTTTAGAAATGTATTAATTTATTTGTGATTTATGTTTCTTTCTTTCACCAGTTGCATTTAAAAAGAAATTATAAATGATGAATTAAGTTCACATGATTTTTACAGGGATGATTGTTAGATTTTATATTAAAAAAACTGTAAGATTTAATTGTAACTTTTTTGAACGTTGTACAAAATCGATGAAACTGGCATGCAGGAGAACTGAATGTTTTGAATATTTGAATATTTAATTATAAAAAAAAGAACAATCTCTTACCTGGAGAACTTTTTTTTTCAGAAAATTGCACACATACTGTATGATTTGTTAAGAGGTGAAAGGTATATAGTGAATAATTGTGTACTTTGTCTTCCACACACACACACACACACACACACACACACACACACATGGAAACATCTGTGGTTACTGACACAGTGAACCTTGGCACCTTTCAGTTTCTGAGAAACACACACCAACGCACAAACACGTGGGGGCAGGAGATCCACAGTGACACCCTGCAGTCTCAGTCACACCTGAATGTCAGTTCTCTCCCCTCAAGGTCACATTTCACTATACTTAGATTTAATTACAAAAAATATATCAGAGTTACTCTTTAAGAAATAAAACATATTATTTTGTCCTTCATCTACATTTTTATTTTTTTTTGTTGGAAAAAGTGGAAAAAGTTTTCTAGCAACAAACCAGCAGTCATGAGATGACGTGACCTCTAAGGTGTTACTGTTCCAGTCCCTTTGACCAATCACAAATATTGTGCATTCAAATCCCATGAGCTGTTAGAGAGCGAAATAGAAATGCTCCATAATATTTGCATATCAGTTTTCTTCATACATCTTAAATTTGTCTGTTTGTGCTACTTAAATTTTTTATTTTTTTTTTTAATGCTAACCATCCATCTGAATCTCAGACTCTGTGATCTGACAGATTACTCAACCACCACCTGGGATGCTGGGATGCAATGGAAGAAATTGGAGAGCATATTCTCATCATGACACAGAGGGGAAAAAATGCTGCTTAGAATGTTCTAGAATTTCAAACGCTAGCGGCTGGCAGAGGAATAAATGAGCCAGTGCACAGAGCTGATTTTCTTCACAGTCTGGACTTGGAGGGTCTCACAGAACTGGCATGTCATAATAACTAAATGTCATGTATTTTGGAAGATGGTGTTTAGCAGCACCTCAGGCCACTTCGAGTCCTGGTCTCCATGAGATTAACCAAAATGTCTTTAGAACTGCCCCTGAAAAGATCAAAAGATCAAAGGAACCCATTTATCATTGAGGTGATGATCTTTTAGAACTTTTATCGAGATTTGGTGAAAGACTCAAGTTGCATACTGTGGCAAATGTCAAAAGAAGCTTTTCCAAAATGATGATAGCAGTACTCATGAATTTCTGGCAGTTGGGAAAAATCTTGGAAGAGTCACTTCACTCATTTGGGGGGAGCGGCACCATAAGTTTTACTGGAGTGTTTTACGGCAATTAAGGCTGGTTTGAACCCATGACATGCTTGTCATGGGTTCAAACCAGCCTTAATTGCCGTAAAATTAAGGATGCCAGAAATTCATGAGTACTGCTATCATCATTTTGGAAAAGCTTCTTTTGACATGTTTCCCCATTTCCAGTTCAAGCTCTTGTACCAGCTGTTATAGGGCACCCATCACAAAGAAAACTTGTCACTTTTTAAAAGTTGATAACTTTTTAAAAGGTAAGGCAGGACAAAAGTACAAAAGGGTGGCTTAGAGACACAATGAGGTAATGTTCCAGAGGTCCATCTAAAATTTTTGACAAAATTATCAAACAGTTGTATGAACTGTAACATTGTAGCTTTTGGAAAGCCATTTTTTTTCTGCTGCAGGTTTTAGAAGATGAGGTTTGTTACACCTCAAGGGACATCCAGAACCTCAACAATAACACACACTATGGGTAATTTGGGAACGCCAATCAGCATGTGTTTGGACTGTGGGAGGAAACCCACCAAGCTAAAGGGAACCATACAAAACCCGGGCGGGAATCAAACCCGGACCCTGGTGGTTTAGGGTGACATTCCTAACCACTACGCAACATGAACACAATTTATGTTCCCCTGAGTGTGTTTTAAAACACACGACACTGTAAACACATAATTCAGATACTGAGCTCTTCATCCAGCCTGGTGTACCATAACGCAGTTACTCTCAGACATCAGGTATCAAATCGAACAGCTCCAACATCTCTGCTTTGATTCAGGTCTCAAGTTACCATCTGTGTGAAATTCTTCCTGATTGTGTTTCCTCTGGGTTCTATGGTTTCCTCCAAAAACATCACAGTAAACAGACTGGTTAGATGAATTTCCACTTATGTGTGCATTATTTGTTGAAGGAGATCAGACACTACGTTTATAGGTTGTTAGGATCCTTCACTATCGTAACCATGACTGCACCCTAGTGGATCATGGAGGGATAGCAATGTCATTGTAATTTGTTTACAGAAATTACAGAAAATACTTTGAGTAAAGAAAAGTAGCAATGATATTTATTACATGACACCAAAATTTGTCCATGTAAAAGAAATAATGTAGAGATTTTTACATTGTTAAGTGTAATAGAAGTGGAGTAAGCACCTCACACGGGGTTTGATTCCCGCCACGGATCTGTGTGCGTGGAGTTTGAATGTTCTCCTCGTGCTTGGTGGGTTTCCTCCGGGGACTCCCACAGTCCAAAGACATGCAGATTAGGCTCATTGGAATTCCCAATTTGCCTGTTGTGTGTTAACGAGCATGTGAGTGTGTGTGTGTGTGTATGTGCACCCCGCGGTGGATTGACACCCTGTCCAGGGTGTATCCCGCCTCATGCCCTAAGTCTCCTGGGATAAGCTCCAGGCCTAACTGTGGCTTAGTTGTTATGTCATCAGCCTACTGCTTTAAAGGTCACAGGTTTGAACTGCACCACAAACAAAAGAGAAGTAGGAGGGCCATGTGAATGTAATGTGTGTGTGTGCTCGTGCCTACCTATGGGTTTTCAGGCTCCGCCCCCCTGCGCCATGGGCCTTGACAGGATAAGAGATTCCGTGAGCTCAGAACACATTTACTGTACACCTGAAGTGTTTGCACACACAAACACGTCTTATAGGCCACAACACACACAAAGCAGTGCATCTCTCTCCCCCCCACTTAAAAGCTGATTGTGTCAGCAACAAGACAGGAAAACCACAGTGAGGCCCTGCAGCTCAGGACATAGGTCACACACACACACACACACACACACACACACACACACACACACACACACACACACACACACACACACACACACACACACACACACACACACACACACACACCGCTACCTCTGTACATTCTCTCAGGCCCATGTAGCTAAAACCACTTCCTGTGTCACACCTTTACATTGTAGAAGTTACATGAATAAAGCCGTTAATAACAGAGACACTGATCTCGGATCAGCTGAAACACACTGAATAAATGTTTGAAACACTGCAGTGTTGACTGAAAGTTTGTGACTTTTTTTGTAATCATTTAGAAATCACTTTGCAAAGAGAATAAAGAGATCCCATTTAGACAAGACACAATAAACATGGTTATTTAGTTACGGATAAAAAGTAGAAGAAGAAGAAGAAGAAGAAGAAGAAAAACGCATCTCTGTGCGACAAGAACATGTGATGGCAATGATCTAATTCCAGCGGATAAGTACTGTTTACGGTTCAGCTGCAACAAGTTACTTAACTCTAATTGATGCAGTGAGGAGCTTCTCATTTCTTACACAACCAGGTCAGAAGACACATCCTGTGATCGTGGCGAAGACGTTCCTCTGCTTCAGAAGGGTCAAATTACTGTCCTGCATCAAGCAAAGAAAACAGTAGAATGCATGGCTATGTTTAATAGTGACAGTTAAAGCATTTACATACCCACAGTGTGATGAGGATTCACAGGATTGGGACTAAACAGCCGTGTGTCCATAAGAAAACCACTTGTTACTGAGACTCATCAGAAAAAAGGTTTAAGTTTACTAGGGAGCATAAAGTCTGGACTTTGGAGCGATGCATGAAAAAGGTCATGTGACCTGATGAGTCCAGACTGAGTCTGTTCCAGAGTGATGGGCGTGTCAGGGTGAGAAGGGAAGCGCATGAAGCGATGCTCCCATCATGCATAGCGTCCACTGTACAAGCCTCTGGAGACAGTGTTATGATCTGGGGTCGCTTCAGTCGCTCAGGTCGAGACTCAGCAACGTCATGTGGAGATAAAATGAAGTCACATGACCACCTGAATGTACCGAATCACCAGCTCATCACATCTATGGAGGGTTTTGATGGACATATTCCAAGGTGATTATGCCAGGATTCATTGGGCTCAAATTGTGAAAGTGTGGCCCAGAGAGAATGAAACATCATTTTGCACATGGATCGGCCACCACAGAGTCCAGACCGTAATCCTTGGGACGTGCTGGAGAAGACTTTACGCAGAGGTCTGACGCTCCCGTCATCAATACAAGAAAAATGAATGTGACTCTGGATGTGAATAAAAATTTTATTGAATTGATGGCAAAGCTGTAATCAAAGCAAAAGGTGGTCAAATGAAATAATCGAGTGTGTGAAATGTGAAGGAGTCTCCAGTGTCAGCACTTTTTAACAGTCTGTACATTTTCTAATAGAAGTTATTAGATGTTTGATGTATTTCTTCCTCTAATTCAATTCAACAGAGAGGAAGACAGAGGAAAAACCTGTAATGTCAACCCTTAAAAATGACTGTGGTATAAAAGCAATAAAACACTCGGGGAGGTGCTGGTATATATATATAATCATCAACTACTTTAAATACAGCCGTATGTTCCTCTGAGAGTTTATGAATGCAAACCTGAGTCGCTGTAAAACAGGAAATTTACACTGATACTCTTGTGCACACACACACACACACACACACACACACACACACACACACACACACACACACACACACACACACACACACACACACACACACACACACACGTAGTTCTGGTTAAAGAGATGAAAAACAATTCTAGCAAAGGTCAAAGGTCAGCCAGTGAGGACGTAAACCTGTACCCCCTCAGCACGTTTCGCACACACGCACAAACAGGAAGCCTCGCGCTTTAGGATGCTTCCTGTCGACCCTTTGAAGCTGATTTAGGATCAGCTTTATGTCGTCAAATATTGTGTAACGCACAACTTTTTTAAACACAGGCAAGAGTTTGTTCATCTTCCGCTCGTCTAAACATGACACTTTACCACAAGCAATAAGCCAATAGAGAGCCGGAGAAACGTTCCACTGAGGTGGACCAATCAGATTAAAGAACACACGCGGACATGAAAGAGCTTCAGCAGCACGAGCCGCTCAGCACCAGTGTCTGAGATGGAGACATCAAGAGTCGCTCTCATCGCTCTCGTGTGTAAGTCACATTTCACTTTTACACACTTTCTAAACTCTTCACACTTACTGTCAGCTTGTGTAGAAGTTTGCTGGTTTTATTCCTCCTCAGTGTAGTGTAAAGTGTGATGTGGTGTAGGTGAGGTTGTGTAGAAGTTTGTACCCCCTCCTCAGTGTAGTGTAAAGTGTGATGTGGTGTAGGTGAGGTTGTGTAGAAGTTTGTACCCCCTCCTCAGTGTAATGTACAGTGTGATGTGGTGTTGCAGGTGTTGTGTTCTCCAGTCAGAAGAGGATCTCTGGAGCAGAAGTGGAGATGAGAGTCAGACGAGGAGACGACGTCACTCTCTACTCCGACTGTGTTTGGAAAAGTGGATTAAATCCAGTGTGGTTTAGAAACTGTTCAGAGAAAGATCATCCTAACTTCATGATATTAGATACAGACTTGAGACTTATTGAGGTACAAACTGGTGTTTTTCCACGTTACTCATTAGTGTTCAATGCGTCCACTAACACACACAATCTGCTGATTAAGAACGTGACAGAGTCAGATCAGGGTCTGTACTACTGCGCTGTACAGGAGAGAGTTATTTCAAAGGATAAAAACGGCATCATCATCAACAATGACGTGTATCATTACGGGGACAGATTCACTCGACTCTCTTTATTTGGTGAGTAAATAATTTTTACACAGTTATTTACACTGATGTTTCATGAGAAGCAGGAGGTCATCATACTGATGTTGTGGTACCCTAAACTGGGCTTGAGACCTCACTTCATTGCCACTGCTCTTGTTATTGTCTCGTTTCAGTTTCAGCTGACGAAGACTCAAAATATTTTTTTACACAAAGAGTGAACCGAACAAACACCAGTAATATTCCTGTTAAATAACGAGCCTGTATAAATTTCATGTCTCTATGTTCTATAATACTTTGTGCTCTTGTCACTATACACTGCTGTTAATAATACAGTGCAGAGAAAAAAGTATTTACTTCAACCTGATTTTTTTTTTATTTTGGCACATTTGTCACACTTAGATGATTAAGATCATCAAATACACTTTAATATTACACAAAGATTACACGAGTAAATACAAAATGCAGTTTTTAAATGATGATCCAAACCTGCCTGGCCCAGTGTGAAAGATTATAGTGAAGTTTAAAAGTAAAGTGAAACAGTTTGTACTAACCTCGGGAGCAACAACTGCAATCAAGCGCTTGCAATAACTGACAATGAGTCTCTCATATCACTGGAGGAATTATGGCCCAATCTTGAATTATTTTAATTTGCCCACATTAGAGGGTTTATCCTCTTTAAGGTCAGGCCACAGCATCTCAGTCGGATTTACTCTACGGTTTGACTCGCCAACTCTACAACCTTCATTTTGTCATTTTTGATCCATTCCGAGGTGGACTTGCTGGTGTATTTATATTCAGGTCATTGTCCTGCTTTTTAATTTCCTTATTAAATGAAAACATCATAGAAAAAATGCATTTTGTGTTTACTCAGGGTAAAGGGATCAAATGCTTTTCCTAACACTGTAGCTTGAACTTGTAATACACATCTGTAAATTTAGGTATTTATATTAAAAAAACAAAAACATAATGTTAATGCCGTGTTAAATCAAATGAAATGTTTTGCCTCCATGGGTTTTATTCAGACTAAACACCTGAAGTCAATGTATAGCTTTATAGGAACTTTCCAACTTACCTTATTCTGAAGAAGCTACTTGGATGAGTAATGAAATGTTTCTACTGAACAAGAAGGAAGTCCAGTTGACTCATACAGTATATCAGGGTTTGTTTCTGCATATCATAAGGAAAATGTAGTAATTAACTACAAACATAACATCAGGTTTTGTATTTAAACTCATCATATGGAGTAAATAACTATCAGTAATTTCACTGTATGAAGTGACAAACTGTTCCACAAATCTCACCTTGAACTGGCTGAAAGTGTTTTCTCAGTGATTACAAGTTATTAATATGTAATGCTAGCTTCTTTCATACACATGCTAATTCGCTCAAAAACTTACAGTGGTACTTAGGAATCTACGCCTAAAAACTGAAATCTTCGGCATACGAGCCAACAAACCGAACTAAATCGCGCGTACGTCCGGGAGCCGTTCAAACTTTAATGGTGTCAGTGGAAAGCCAAGCAAAGCAAGTTCACATGTTGTATTTATTTATTTTTGCATTTATTGAAGACGTAGCAGCATGTGTCTCAAGAATGTTACCAAGGACTGTAACAAGAAGAAAAGGGAGCCGCTTTGTCTTTTCTAAATAATCTGATACAAGAATATGATTACAGTGTTGGAAATGTTGGTAATATTTTTAGGTGGCTGGAACAGATTATCTGAATCTACATCATGTTCTATGAGAAAATGTGTTGCACAATGTGACATATCACCTTCAGAACTCGCCTCTGAAATGGGTTATATTGGCATGCCGTCTTTTGTTGCTTTTGTCCGTAGAGCCTTTTGAACGCTGCCTCCTCCTGACCGAGTGTAATAATGCACAGGATACGGCGTTCATAAGCTTGAATCTTCATTAAAGGATGTTGTTTTATTAGGGAGGTTGAATTTCCCTTTTTCACACACTGGAGGGGGAGGGACATGTCTCCTGGTCACGCCCCCACCTTGCGATTACGCCTGTCCTGGTCTTGAACTGAACTGGAGAATGTTCTAGCAGCATTTTGGAGCACAAATAATAATATATATATCACCTGCAGTTTCACAAGATGTGTGTGTGTGTGTGTGTGTGTGTGTGTGTGTGTGTGTGTGTTTCTCATCAGCACCCTGCCCCAGTGTGTGTGAGCCGTGTGTATCAGAGCCGAGTGTGAGCTGGACGCTGGTGTTCAGTGTGTGTGCTGTGTGTGTTCTCCTCTCCTCTCTCCTCTCCTCCATCTGTGTGTACTGCCTCTGCACACACACCACTAAAGGTACTCACACACTCGCCCTCATCACTAACACTGTCTCAGAAATTTTGAAACAGAGACCCCTGTCTGTTCAGTAGACTCCGCCCCCTTATCGATCATGTAGGAGTTATATTAAGGCAGTGGGTTTAGACAGATTGCTCAACTGCAGCTTAAAGATGAATGTTGTTTTACTTGCAGCAGAAATCAAAGCAGGAAGTGAGAAAAGGACCCGGAGACACAATGAGGTAACGATACACACAAGGATGAGCTAATCTGTCTGAACATCTGTGAGTACAGGTGTGTTTTAGGAGATTTACAGAAACAAATGAATTCGAGTAATGTTTTTTCCCACTGCAGGTTGGAGAACATGAGGTTTGTTACGCCTCACTGGAGATCCAGAACCTCAAGAAGAAAACAACGAAGAAGAAGAAGATTCAGACGGTGCAGAATTTCGATTTCAGCACATATTCAGAGGTCAGAACTGAGAGACACTGAGAGGATGCTGAGGAGATGGTGAGGACATGCTCAGGAGAGGACACGCTGAGGAGATGTTGAGGAGATATGGGAAGATGCTGAAGAGACGCTGAGGAGACACTGAGGAGACGCTGAGGAGACACTGAGGAGACGCTGAGGAGACACTGGGGAGACGCTGAGGAGACACTGGGGAGACGCTGAGGAGACACTGAGGAGACGCTGAGGAGACACTGGGGAGACGCTGAGGAGACACTGAGGAGACGCTGAGGAGACGCTGAGGAGACACTGGGGAGACGCTGAGGAGACACTGGGGAGACGCTGAGGAGACACTGAGGAGACGCTGAGGAGACACTGGGGAGAC
>JAAGKR010005563.1:0-49958 GCA_011419295.1 Clarias macrocephalus
AATAAATACTTATCCATATGGGCGATATTTGTTCCAGATATTATGCGCCATTAATCACTTCTTATGGCAATTTATCAGTGAAAAAAAAAAAAAAAACATCAGCATAAAACATCATCACAAATGTAACGAAAACAATCCCAAGCAGAAGTTACACTTTAAGCTTTACTTTGCAGCAAAATATTATATACCAGTGTATTAAACAGAACTAAATAAAATATACCATAATGTAAAATACATAGCCTGCATTTGTCGATCGGTATAGATAAATTACAGTTGTTACTGTGTTTTTAAAAATTATTAAGGATGTCTTGAAAAATATTCCAATAACTAGTTTTATTTATTTATTTAAGCATCATGGGTTGTGTATTGAGTATTGAGTTAATAAAACAGTTTTTTTTAACGTTTTTTTTTTCTTTTTTACCACATCATCTATTTATGTAACTATGTTGACAATGCAAGATCTGCCTGTATATGGGCATACTGTATAAGGCTGTCGGGACACTGCATTTAACTGAAGCAGTCAATGCCTTTAACTATATCCGCAATCATGAGTTGAGTTGTAATAACTGTCAGTCATAGCAAGTGTGAAAGTATTAAGGATAGAGCAACTGCCTGCCGAACACCAAGTTCAAAACCAGTCACAGAAGCACTTTTTTCAGCAAGAAAACACATCTGATAACATTGTTGTGTTTTTTTTTTTTTAAATCCTTAATAATTGTGTTTAAGTTATCTGGAATTGTCTCTGAACTATCCATACTATTTTATATACAGGTACAAAACCAACTATCTCCTAACACAAGGCTGAATTCCAAATTGCTTTCCAACCCTTTACCAAGGGCACTACTTAGTGTGTAGAACAATGGGTTGTACTCTCTATTCATCTAATGCTATTTGGGATTCAACCCAGGAACTCGAAAAATAACAGAGCTATTATATAACATTCAATGCGCCACCTGGCGGAATTGCAACCATCTTATTGGAAAGCACATGGTGGGCGTTTATGGGGCATGGCATCGTTAACAGCATCATCGCGGGGGATCAGGTTCCATGCACGGACAATGCAAGGTCCTTTTACAGAACAGCCGGCTGTTTGAAATGGCTTCATCTGTAGGTGCCACTGAAAATACTATTCTGCTTCAGGCCAATTTTAGATAGGGAGTCATCATTCATCTTCCCTTTTTTACGCTCCAAAGATGATGGGATGACCAAATACATGGAAAAAACGAATGCTCAAATCCAAAGAAAAACTGCAGTGAACCACTTGGGAGTACATGAATTCTCCCATAGTCTCACTGCTTTAAACCTTGAGCATGGCAATAAATCTCCAGTCCCAGAGGAAAATCTTTATTTTAACATTGGGTTTTGACATTTTGGTGTCAGTCCATCCCATGGGTGATTGGTCCAATCGGATGTGGTTGTGGGGCTTAGTCAAGCCTCATGTGGTTCCCCCTTTTGTGCATACATTAGGCTCGTATTTCAACTGTCACGTGTCAGTTTTAATACCTTTTATAAGTAATATAAGTAATTTTGCATGAGCTATTGTCCATGCTACCAATTTTCCGTGTACACCACTGTTCTTTGAATTAAATAAGCTCTCAATTGACATCCTGTATCTTGCGCACTCATTAAAAAAGGGTTTATAAATGCTGATTACATCTTTTGGGTTATGTACAATAATCAAACATAACACACAGACATAAAACATAGTGAATATATGTACATAGATTTTTGCCCTTCTGGCACACTTTAAAGATTGTTTAAAATAGTGTCTCTGCCGTATGCCTCTTTGTTCATTGAAAGGCATGTGGAGAAACACGGGACAACCTGTGTCCTGGGGTCAATGAGGTGGTCAGTGTTCTGAGTTAGGGAGGGTTTTTCCCCCACTCAAAGGTGTAAAACTGCCTTCTTTGTTTATCAGATGGCCAATTTACACCGTTGTAGTTGAGGTCAACTGGACTTTTATGGCTCCAGGTGCAGCAGACTTTCTTTCCCAAGCTTGGTTAAGTTTCCTGCTTCTTCATGTTAGAGATGCTGCCTTGTCTCAAAGGACAGATAAGATTAGCGAGTTGGCGCCATTGAGGCTGCTTGAGAAGTCCTGGAATGTAATGGATTGATGGCCCAATCTGGGGCTTTTTCATCCCACAGTGCACACAAAATGAAACATATATGTAACTGACATAGAAGTCAGTTTAAATTTCATGTTTATTTAATTATTTTCAAATAGTTTGAGGGACACTTGTAAGTTGAACATGCTTAGGAAATAGACTTGTATTATGACAAGTGGACCGAATGACTCTACAAGGAAGACGTTTGCACCGCATGTTGAGCTTGTCTATATTTCTAATGTTTACTTTAACTTTGGAGCTTTAATTGATTTTTAAACATTATAGATAGTTTTTTAGAATGAAAGTTCAAGTTCTCCATCAGTAATAAACAGCCAATAAAGTCACTTTTGCATTTATTTAACTGGTGATTAATGTTGATTGTATTGTTATGTATAAAAACAATGCTGTATTTATTCTGTTTGTTCTATTTTGTTATTTGTATTTATGTTATGCCTTTAGTTCTCACAGAATGTTAAGATTGGATGGTTATCTTGCTGATTAACCTTTCAATAAATTGCCAGTCTTCAGAGAATCTTTGTACTCGTAAAATTACTGGGGGGAGCTACAGTGAGACTTAAGCGCATGTTTCATCAATTTCATGTAAGCCCAAAGGACCAAGACCATTTAAGGTTCCTGTGGTGGGAAAGGGGAGATTTAGAATCCCAACCTCAGATCTATAGAATGAAAGTACATTTGTTTGGTGCAGCCTCATCACCCGAATGTGCTAACAAGGCGAGGTAACTTCAGTGAAACCTCTATTCAATTCATAGAAAGGAATTTCTATGTAGATGACAAGTGTAGACAAGTGTAGATGACATCAGCGAATTAAGCTATCCAGCTAATTAAGGAAGCAAGAGAACTATGCAGTACAGGGAAATTTCGTTTGCACATTCATATCGAACAACCAAGAAGTGAAAGCATCAATTCCCCAAGAAGAATGTGCTGAGAATGCTATAGTTCATGACTTACCTTTGAGTGAGCTTCACATGGAAAGAGCTCTCTGTTTTCAGTTTTCAGTTTCGAGTATCTCTTAAGGAGCAACCACTAACCAGAAGTGGAGTCCTGTCCACTGTGGCTTCTGTTTATGACCCACTTGGCTTTGTGGCACTTTTCATCCTTGTTCGTAGGCAAATATTGCAGATGATGTGCCAAGATAAAGTTGGTTGGGATGAACCACTTAAGGATGACTTGCAACCACAGTGGTAACGTTGGATTTCAGGTTTAGGAAGTTTGGCTACTGTAAGGATTCAGCGATGTTATCTACCATCAACTTTCACAGATGTTTAGCATTATGAACTTCATAATTTCTCTGCTTTAGGTTGCAGAGAATGCACATACAGTATCTCAGAGTCATTGACAAATTAGGAAAAGTTCACTGGAGTCGCTCCAACTAAGATTACTACCATACCAAGGCTTGAACTGTCTTGCTCAGAAAAGAATTAGAAATAAGCAACCTAGAGGAGTGCTTCTGGACAGACTCAAAGGTTGTCCTTGGCTACATTAATAACCAAGCCAAAATATTTCATGTTTTTGTGCCAAATCGCATTGAATGGATTAAACAAAGTACTGATACTAAGCAATGGAGATACTGTATGTGACCTCTGAAAAGAATCCAACTGATTATGCATCAAGGGGACTTACAGCAGAAGAGCTTATATCCTCCAACTGGTTCATAGGACCAGAGTTTCTGTGGAAAAATGAACTATCCAAAGATGTTAAGGTGGAAGAGACTCAAGCTGATGATCCAGAGTTTCGAAAAGTACAAGTACATTCTACGCAAACAAAGGAGAAAAAACCATTACTTGATCGGCTAAACAAGTTTTCTGATTGGACAAGAATGTTAAAAGTTATTGATAGACTTCGATGACGTGTTAAGGAAGTCAAAGGTTTTAATCCAAAGGTCAACGAATCCTCAAGCATTGAGAAGAAAAAGGAGGCAGAATTTGCGATTATCAAAATGGTTCAACAATCAGTATTTTGCGAGGTAATACACAACCTCAAACATCAGAAGGAGATAAAATCCAACAACAAATTACATCAACTAAATACCTTCTTTGACGAGCATGGTATCCTCAGGGTGGGAGGTCACCTAACACATGTTGCATTACATCCACATGTGAGACATCAGGCAATTCTACCAAAGGATAGTCAAATATCGACTTTACTCATTAAGCATTATCATGAACAAATGCATCACCAAGGCAGAGTGATAACTATGAATGAATTGTGTTTAAATTGTATCTGGATCTTGGGATGTGGCAAGGCAGTTTCTTCACATATCTACAAGTGCACTAAGTGTAGGAAATTTAGAAGACCCACTGAAGAGAAGAGGATGGCAGCTCTCCCTCAGGAACATATGGAGACAGCTCCTCCTTTCACATACTGCGGAATGGATTGTTTTGGTCCTTTCTACAAAAGAAGGAAGAAAGAAGCAAAAGCGTTATGGGCTTCTGTTTACTTGTATGTGTTCAAGAGCCGTGCATATAGAAACGTGGGATGATTTATCTACTGACGCATTTATTAATGCTTTGTGTGCTTTCATTGCCATACGTAGACCTGTTCGCCAGCGTAGATCAGAACAAGGCACCAATTTCATTGGTGCAAGACGAGAATTTGCTGAAGCGCTAAAAGTAATTAATCAAGAGCGTCTAAAGGATCTTGGCTGTGAGTTCATCATGAACACCCCATCTGCCAGTCATAGGTAAGAACTGTAAGAAGTGTCTTGACATCCACTTTGGATCAGTCAGCTTAAAGACTTGATAGCGCTTCTCTAAGAACGTTTCTTTATTAGGTCATGGCCATCATGAATAGCAGACCGTTAACAACGGAACATCTAAATGATCCATCTGGTTCGGAATCGCTTACACCTAACCACATATTGACTCTGAAGTCTTCAGTAATTTTACCACCACCTGGTGAATTCATCAAGGAAGATCTTATCTTTGTAAGAAGTGGCGCAAAGTGCAATTTCTAGCACTAGTGTTATGGTCATAATGGAGAAAGGAATATATTTTAAACCTTCAGCAAAGGCAGAAATGGCATAAGATTTGTAGAAATGCAAAGCTCAATGATATTGTCATTCTTAAGGATGGCACAGCCCCACGCAATCAGTGGAAGTTAGCAAAGGTAACCGAGGTGTATCCTGATACAAATGGCTGTATGAGGTCATTGAAGTTATTCATCAGTGATTCTGAATTGGATGATAAAGGCAGACGTGTAACTAAACCATGAGCCTTGAAAGGTCTATCCAGAAAACAGTTACCCTAATAGAAACAGATTAGATACTAACCTTGTGTTTACCATTCTTTGGTTTAGTTCATAATATGTTCAAATAAGTGTTATTACAAGGTTATAAGCACATAGAAGTCAGTTTAAATTTCATGTTTATTTAATTATTTTCAAATACAGTGGAACCACGGATTGCGAGTAATCTGGTTGACGAGTGTTCCGCAAACCGAGCAAAGATTTTAAAGAAACCGAGCAAGTATTAGTTTACGAGCGCAGAGTATCATTTATCACGCATGCGACTCTTATTTTGACACTGAGCGTCACTCTCTCACCTCCCCCCCCCCCCTCGGCTTCGCAAACACACAGAAACTCTGCACATCTCTTATGAGTGTGCGCTCGCAATTTGACACCGACACACACACACACACACACACGCACGCACAGACGCTCTCTCGCCTTTTCACCCCCTCAGAAACACACAGAAACTCTGCTCTGTCGCAATTCTTTTCAAAGGTAAGGTGCTGGTTCTTTTTTTTTTTTTTTTTTTTTACAGCAGTGATTCCCTTAGTATGCGCTCACGCCAGGTCAGAGAGATTTCTTTTCCCCTTGTATGAATGTGGCGTTTCAATTATCAATCTCGGTGGCACCCGCTACAGATTGTATTGAATAAATCACACGGTTCATGTCCATTAAGAAGCTTTACTGTAATCATACATTCAGGTGTGTGTGGTTTCTACAATGAACAAACGGAGATTACAAGCTGTGCACTTCAGAGCAGTAACAGTAATGTTTAAATAGTATGGATAAGGTCAGATTTATGAATCAGGCAGATATAGATCACTTCAGATTTCTGTGTGTTAATATATCCACTTTAGATTAACTGTTAGGTAAACAAACTGAACATTGCTTTATATTCTTTTAACTGTTGTATCTAAGCTGTCCTGTATCACGTGTATTTGTGACATACTTACTAATTACATCACAGCAATGAACATCATCCAATAACAAGCACTGTAGTATAACCTTACAATAATTTAACCTTAACCTAAAAATAACCTTACAGAAATTAAGCAACGAACATATGAAACAATATTAAGTTACTTACTTCAGAATTTACGCACACAGTATGATAAAGTAGACTGAAAATGGGAACAGAACAGCACACAGATTGCTACAGAACCATCTAGGAAGTTAGCCGCTTTGGTATGTGTCTGGGCGTGTCCTGCTTTTAACCAATTGGATTATAGCAATTCTAAGCGTAGTAACTTAGAGTGTCCAAATGGTGGCACTGTTGTCATAAAGTTAGGCCTTTTCTACACCCCTGTTAAAAAGGTGTTTCCGTTGTGTGTGTGTTTGTTGTGAAACTTAAAAATTATTCCCTTAGTATGCGCTCATGCCAGTGTCAGAGATTTCTTTTTTCCCTGTCAAAACTGTGTTTCCGTGTTTGTGTGTGTCCGTTTGTTGTGAAACTTAAGTGATTCTGTTAGTATGCGCCCACGCCAGTCTAGCTTTTTCCCATTAAACCAGTGTTTCCGCTGTGTTTATGCGCTTGTTGTAAAACTTAAAAAGTGAGTCCGTTAATATATACGCTCATGTCAGTCTAGCTTTTTTCCATTAAGCCAGTGTTTCTGCTGTGTTTATGCGCTTGTTGTAAAACTTAAAAAGTGAGTCCGTTAATATAAGCTCATGTCAGTCTCAGAGAGATTTCTTTTTTTTCCCTGTTAAAACGGTGTTTCCGTTGTGTGTGTGTTTGTTGTGAATTTTAAAAAGCGAGGTGGGGAGAGGGAGGAGGAGTGTTACTGTGTAAAATGAGGCGAGTGAAGGGGCTAATTCCACACACACACACACATTATTTTTATCTATTTATTTTTTGGGGCTGTGGAACAAATAATTTGAGTTTTCATTATTTCTTATGGGAAATGATGATTTGGTTTACGAGTGTTTTGGAATACGAGCCCACTTCCAGACCGAATTATGCTCGTAATCGAAGGTTCCACTGTAGTTTGTTGGAGACTTGTAAGTTGAACATGCTTAGGAAAGAGACTTGTATTATGACAAGTGGACCGAATAACTTTTATAAGGAAGACGTTGTTGAGCACCGCATGTTGAGCACCGTATGTTGAGCTTGTCTATATTTCTCTTGTTTACTTTAATGTTTAAAGATCAATTCAAGTTCCAAAGTTAAAGATATTTTTTAGAGTGAACGTTCAAGTTCTCCATTACTAATATGCAGCCAATAAAGTAAGTTTTGCATTTATTTAACTTGTGATTAATGTGGATTGTATTGTTGTATATGAAGAAGATGCCGTATTTCTGTTTGTTCTCTTTTGTTTTTTGTATTTGTATTTATGTTATGCCTTTAGTTCTCACGGCCTGTTAAGATTGGATGGTTATATTGCTGATTAACCTTTCAATAAATTGGCGGTCTTCAGAGAATCTTCGTTCTCGTGAAATTATCGGGGGGCAGTAGAATGACAGCAGGATTAGACCAGGGCGTGGTCAGATGGTGGAAGCGAGGACAAAACAAATCACTTGTTTGAATTTGCATACATCTCCACAATATATAGTAAAAAATAAAAATAAAAACACAGAAACTTTGCACTGCTAAATCTGCCCATTGCCATCTTCTTAATCACCACCCCCCCCCCCTCTTTGTTAAGAAACAAATTCATTATATATTATACACCAAACAAATCAAAATAATCAGGGGCAAAACTCTTTGGAAAACCAAAGAGTAAAACTTTTTTATTCTTACTTTAATCCAAAATACTTTTATTGCATAATAATATGTATGTTTATGATTTTCCATGTTGAATATGAATGTCAAAAATGACACAGTTGTATATGACATCAAATGTGAACATTGTCCCACATGGCTTATGGCCTTAGAAGGTATAATAGCACGTAAACTGTTTTCCTAACCACATTTCTAATGTTTACTCACCAAGCATGTCTGCTAGATTAAATGCTTAAATATTTGTACTTGTGCCTGTGTTATTGAAATTATTATAATCAGATGCAGATTATTTCATACTTTCTTGAATTACTGTAGAGAAACAAATGAATTATTCTTCTGATGTTATATATTTAAGCCTGGATGGTCATGTGGAGTTAGAGAGATACAGATATGTTTATTTTGTAATTGCTCTCACACTTTACCTGTGGATCATTAGTTGTAATGGTCTCGTTATTTTTATCATATTCACAAACAAATGTCTCCATGAGCCCATGTACATTTTCATTGCTGCTTTGCTTTGTAATGCTCTCTTTGGAGCAACTGCTCTTTATCCTAAACTGCTCACTGATTTATTGTCTGAAATTCATATTGTTTCTTTTGAATCCTGCATATTTCAATCATTTTGCATTTATACATATTCTGCTTCAGAGTTCACACTGTTATCAGCTATGGCCTATGACAGATATGTGTCCATCTGTAAACCATTACAATATAATACACTTGTAAAAATGTCCACTGTTAAAAAACTCTTATGTTGTTGTTGGTTTATTCCTTGCTGTGAACTAGGCATTAGTGCAATATTAACATATCAACGTAAGCTGTGTAAATTCAGCCTAAATAGAATATATTGTAATACCAGTTCAATGATTAAACTGAGCTGTACAGACTTTTCAGTAAGTAGTATATATGGACTTTTTATTTTAAGCATTGCCGTGTTTCCTCCACTGATTTTTGTGTTTTTCTCATATAGCAAAATACTTGTAGTTTGTCTAATGAGTTCAAAAGATTTCAGAAGAAAAGCTCTACGAACCTGCTTACCACATCTTTTAATTTTCATAAGTTTCTCCATAACATCATGTTTTGAAGTTATAAATACTAGATTCGAAGAAAACATGTCTCATGTGTTCAGTATGATCATGTCAGTGGAAAATCTTGTTATTCCTCCTCTGTTAAATCCCATTATATATGGACTGAAATTGAAGGAGATTTTGAATAGGATTAGGAAACTGCTTGGGAAAAGTAAGACACATGTATGCCAAAGTTAATGAACACCACGTAAATTTTTGTACTTCATTAAATGGTTTCCTGTAGTAAATATCTTTAACATTGATTTTCTCACGATTTGCTTAGGAGTTCATTAATTTTCCAATAATGTATGTATAATAGTACATCTTTTAAACTTGGCATTCAAACATGGAAGAATGGAGGGATGGATGGATAATTTAAAATGATTACATTTTAACCTAAACATTTTATGTTCTTGACATCCATTTGAGCAACTGTTTTGCATTAACCAAGAGAGTTATTTATTTATTATTATTCATTATTTTTTATTTTTTATAATTATTTTAAACATAATTCATAGTCACCTCCAAAATGATTGGCACAGCAAGCCCATTTTTTTTTTCACACTGATAAACTTTGGGGTTGACATCAAAACTGAAAAAAAAGAAAGAAAGAAAGAAAGAAAGAAAGAAAGAAAGAAAGAAAGAAAGAAATTAGACAATAGATTTTAGACCAAAAAAATGAACCTTCCATTGTTTGCAGGAATTTAATACATTTGAATACATTAATGTGTTTGAATACATTCCTCAACACTTGACTGGAAGGCAGAGAGGTAGGCTTGATCACCACCCTATAAAACTGAAATTTGGATATTCTGATATAGGGAGACCAAAGTAAGTATGGACTGGGAGCAGAATCTCCAGCATCACCACACAGAGCACTAGATGAGGTCCTAGTAAACATGGTTGTGAAAGATTTGACAACAAGCATAGTACCCGTAGTAGATAAAATGCATTTAAAGTTGTATGTTCTAGAAAATATTTTAACATAAAAATCTTTTCATAAGAAGAGCAATTTCAGTGTGTACTATTGCTATTATTAACAGAAATGTTTCTTTGCAGGAAATGACAAGAGACAATGCTTTAATCGCCACTCACAATTAGTGTAATGACTGGTCTTAGTCAAGATAGTTCTCAACAGGGCCCAAATTTGATCCAACCATCCCCACTGCCATCAAAATTGTGGGAAAAATTATCATGGACATTATTGCAGCTTAAGCCCAGGGAATTTGGCTGTTATTTGTGATGCTTAATGACTTGCATTTGAGTTACCCAAAATAAACAACAAAAACACTGTATGATCTTTGACTCGGGTGGCACCACAGACACATAGGCACGATGCGAGGTCTTTTGGGAAAAGGGTATTTTTATTTAAGATAATGTAAAAAAGGGTAGGGAACTCAGGAAGGGGGATGGAAAAGAAGGGAAAGAAAGAAGTAAGGGATTGCACTTGCAGGTCCAGGCAGTGCCCAGCTGTCAGAGGGGCACATGGCTGGCAAGTGAAGTGGCAGAGTGCATTGACGTGCATTCAAAAAAAAAAATCATGCCATAGTTTATTATTAAGTATTTGCATCCCTTTGATTTCATTTAAATATTTTTTTCTCAAAAAAAATGTAATCAGATTACTTACAATTAATTAAAATGTGTTAATTATAAAAACTATTTAATTTAATCAGTTAAAAAAATATGAATTTAGTTAAAATGTAAGCAGAACAAGATCCAGTTAATTAAATTGTATAAGACTGATTTACATACAAATCTTGCAAATGGAATCGTTTAGAAGCGGAAATGAAGCTGTTCCACACTCCAGTCGGTAGAGGGCGATAGCAGCAGCAGGTGAAGCAACACTTTCATTAACATTTCTTTATTGGATCAAGCTCGATTAAGACTTCGTTTTTACATCTACTACATCTGTAGTCATACTTCATAATTTATTGGTTTCTGCATATGTAAATATTTTTAGCATTGTTGATATTGTATTACACTAATATAAATGCAATGATTAATAATTTTTTTTGTTTAGTCCACTAGCTAGCTAGTTTGCACATGACCCTAATAAATATAAGCTAACTTAGCCACTTAGTATTTTTCTCATTGGCCAATATTAGATTTATTACTAATAAAAATATGTTGGAGCCATAAAGTACATTTTTAATAAATCTCCATAATATTTAACTTCATTATTACGTAGATGTAAATGTAACCTTTTTTTGTGACATATCTGTGACATATTTGTGACTGATTGTAAATATATCGGTGACATATTTGTGACTATTGGCCTACGTAAAGGTCATAGGTCAATTTCATATGTTTACAGTAGCAACCGTTTAGTGTTTGATTTATTAGAAGAAGGAAGGACTCGGTGTTAGACAGTCTTTTGACCGTTCTTTGAAACCACGTTTAATTTGAAGCTTAAAAAAGTGTAAACAGTAAAATTCTTAAGTTTAATTTGTTGAGTGTTTGCATTCAGACAAAAGAAGAATAAACCGATACACTACAAGTTTTGTGGTTTTACGCGTCAAATCCTTTGTACCAGTCCTTAGAGAAATGGCGAAGAACAGGAAAACATAGATCGCCATTACAAATTAAGTCAAAAGACTTCGCGCTTTGGAACTACGCAAAGTGGAAACTGGATTACCAATTTTGATGCTACACTTGTTATCGAACAGGATTCAAGTATCATGGACATGACAAGATAAGCGAAACGAGAGAGGTGCTCATGCGGAATATCGGGAAAAATGAAAGTGAAAGTAGGTCAGAACAGCGCACAGACTTCCTGTGATAATCTGGTCATGATTGATAAACTCAAAGAAGATGATAAAAATGTTGAAGTAATAGAACAGCAAACGCTTACAAGTGTTACCAAGTTGTATCAGGAATTCATCGAATTAAACAACAGCGTTCAGGAGTTGTTGCTGGATGAAGAAAGGTCGAATGATCAGCGTGTCTGGTTTGAACCCAAGTCATCAAAAATAAGTGACTTCGTTCTTACCACAGTACGGTGGATTGAAATTGTAAAGGATAACAATGCAGCAAAGGATGAGGACATTGATCCAGGTGACAGTGTTTCTGAGGTGGCTTCAGCAGTGAGAAAAAAGAGCAAAACAAGTTCGTCAGCAGGACGTTCTGTAGCATCTTCAGCCAGCACATCAAGTTCATTTCTACGGAGGATGGAAGAAGCAAAGAAAGCTGCTCTACTGGCCAAAGCTGCTGCTTTAAAGACGAAGCAAGCCCTGCAATTAGAAGAGATGAACTTGAAAACTAAACTACAGCTAAATACTGCTAAATTAGAGGAATTAGATCTACAAACAGCAATTGCTATTTCTGATGCAAAACTCAAAGCTTATGCTGAATATGACGATGACGATTCTGTGGAATCAAAGCATCCAATAAATCTGGGACTAAACGAAAATCCTGATGATGGAGCCTCTGGTGTTCAATCTGTAACCAGACGAAAGCCAAAGTCTACAGCTACGCATGCCACTCGGAATACTGCTAAATCTGAAGATTCAGACCACAGCTCGTTCCAAATCATGAAAAGGCAAAATGACATCACGGAAATGATGTTGAAGCAACAAAATCTATCTCAGCTTCCGCAAAGAGATGTTCCAGTTTTCAAGGGTGATCCCATTAACTTTAAATCGTTCTTACGAGCCTTTGACAATGCTATTGACAATAAGACTGAGAATGATAAAGACAAGCTGTTCTATTTGGAGCAATATACCACCGGTGAACCACAAGACCTGGTAAAGAGTTGTGGACATATGAGTGCAGAAAGAGGATACAAAGAGGCAAGAAGATTACTGCAACATCATTATGGTGATGAACTTAGAATTGCTTCAGCGTATATTGAAAAGGCTTTGAAATGGCCTCAGATCAGGACAGAAGATGGAAAGATGCTGAACACGTTTGCTCTTTTCTTGACTGGATGCCTTAACACTATGCAGGATGTGGATTACATGGCTGAAATGGACAACCCTACTAATATGAGAGTTGTCATCTCCAAACTCCCATACAGGATGAGAGAGCGTTGGAAAAATGTTGCATATGACATTCATGAAAGGTCTGGCAGAAGAGCCAGGTTTGCAGACATAGTGGAATATATTGATCGTCAAGCCAAAAAAAAAAATGACCCAGTGTTTGGAGACATTCAAGAGTCAACCAGTGCAAGCGCTGAGAGGAAAAACCAGACTCCTGACTTGAAGTACAAAAAAGGTATTTCCAAAGGTAGTAGTTTTGTCACGAATGTCTGTACCGAACATATGAAACAAGTCGAGATAAAGAAAGAAACAAAACCTCAATGTGATAAGATAGTGTCTGAAGCATGTACATTCTGTAAAAAGAACTATGCTTTGAATTCATGTCTCTAGTTTAAAGAGCAAGCACACAAGGAAAAAAATTGAGTTTTTGAAATCAAAGGGACTATGCTTTGGATGTCTCACACGGAGGCATTTAAGCAAAAACTGCAAGAAAAGACTTAATTGTCAAGAATGTTTTAAAATGCACCCAAGTATTTTGCACATTCCTAATAAGAACAGATCCAGTATTAGCAATGAGAATGAGTCCAGAGCAAACTTAACTTCGGCAGACCATGAAACGTGTGGATACACTGTGAATGTATCCTAGCCATAGTACCAGTGAAGATTAAGTCAAAGAAATGTGATAAAGTTGTAAAGACATAAGCCTTCGTTGACCCTGGAAGTTCTGCAACCTTTTGCACAGAGGGGTTAATGAGAGATTTGAACTTGAAAGGCAGAAGGACGGAGATTCTCCTTCGTACTATGGGACAAGAGAAATTGGTTCATAGCAACATGTTGTCAGACATGGAAATATGTGGCTTAGAGTGTGAGGACTACATAGAACTTCCTAGAGTATTTACCCAGAAAAAGATCCCAGTGGAACAAGAGAATATCCCCCAACAAAAAGACTTAGGAAAATGGCCTTATCTGCAGCAGGTTAAACTTCCTCCTCTTAAGGCAGATATAGGTGTGCTTATTGGTGCCAATGTACACAAAGCAATAGAACCATGGCAAGTAATAAATAGCGAAGGAAATGAACCTTATGCTATTAGGACAGCATTGGGATGGATAGTTAACGGGCCTTTACGAACTGACGCAAACACAGAATCAGATCAGGAGGGAGCTTCAAGTGTCACTGTGAACAGGATTGCGGTTGTAGACATTGAAACGCTGTTGGTGGAGCAATTCAATACAGATTTCCCTGAACGCAATTACAGTGACAAACCAGAAATGTCGCAAGAGGATAAGAAATTCATGCATTCTGCTGAACAATCAATCCAGTATAAAGATGGACATTATTGTATAGGACTACCCTTCAAGAAAGATCTTGTCAAGCTCCCTAACAACAGATGCGTGGCAGAGCAAAGAGCCGTTGGACTTAAAGGTAAACTCGATAAGAATCCAAAGTTTTATGAAGATTACAAAGCTTTCATGTCCGACATAATTAACAAAGGCTATGCAGAAAAGATGCCTTCTGAACAACTAGAACGCCCAGACAGAGTGTGGTATATCCCACACCATGGCGTCTATCACCCTAAAAAGAACAAAATTAGAGTTGTTTTCGACTGCACAGCCACCTACCAGAACTTCTCACTGAATAGGCAACTAATGCAGGGACCTGATCTGACTAACACTCTCATTGACGTACTGAATCGTTTCGGACAAGAGCCAATCGCTATGATGGCAAACATTGAATCAATGTTCTACCAAGTGAGAGTCCCAGATGCTGATGCAGATCTGTTGGGATTTTTGTGGTGGCCTGAAGGAGATCTTAGGAAGCCTACTGCAGAATACAGGATGACGGTGCGTCCGTTCGGAGCTACTTCGTCTCCCAGTTCATGCTTGGCATTATGTAAGACTGCAATAGATGCAAAAAGAGAGACAACAGCAGAAGCAGTCTATACTGTCCTGCAAAACTTCTACATGGACGATTGCTTGAAATCGGTAGCTTCTGAGGAAGCAGCAATTGAACTAACAAGAAGTCTGATATCAGTGTGCTCTAAGGGTGGATTGCACTTGACAAAGTGGGTGAGCAACAGCAGAGCGGTCCTGTTATCCTTGCTAGAAAAGGAAAGAACCACAAAAGTCAAAGATTTAGATTTCAACAAAAGCAATCTACCAGTCGAAAGAGCTCTTGGTATACAGTGGCGTACAGACACAGATACATTTAGATCTACCATAAATGTACAAGAAAGACCTATTACTAAAAGAGGAATACTTCCTGTGGCGAACTCTATATACGATCCTCTTGGTCTGGTTGCACCCTGTATTCTTCCAGCAAAGCTCCTTCTAAGACAGTTGTGCCAGGACAAGTGGGCCCGGGATCAGAATATTCCAGAGAAGCAAGCACAAAAGTGGTTAATGTGGCGAAAAGACATAGAACAATTGTCAAACTTCAGTGTAAAGAGATGTTTCGAGCCAGACAACTTTGGTCCCATCATGTCTGCTCAATTGCATCATTTCGCCGACTCAAGTGAAGTTGGCTATGCCACAGTCTCCTAACTGTTGCTCACAAATGAGAATGGAGAAAAGCACTGTTCGTTCGTAATGGGTAAAGCAAGAGTCGCGCCACTGAAACAAATAACAATCCCCAGAATGGAGTTGACTGCAGTCACTGTTGCGGCAAAGACGGTCAGTTGGAAAGACCGATAACAAAACTCTGCTTATTGCAAGAAACAGAAGAAAACTAAGACTTTACATAAAGACTGTAATTCATGGAAACTGTGGTCTTTCAAATGATGGTTTGAGGGATAGAAAGTAATTATTAAGGCTCCATCTGAGTTTGAAGAAAGGTAATTGTTATGCTCCAAGCATAGACAATTAGGGGCCGGAGTGTTGGAGCCATAAAGTACATTTTTAATAAATCTCCATAATATTTAACATAATTATTACGTAGATATAAATGTAACCTTTTTTGTGACATATCTGTGACATAGAGCTCTGGTTAAAGAGAACAAGAGAATTTATTAAAGAGAAAGATAAATAACATTGACAGAATATCTATATTTGGCCAGAGTGGGGAAAAGACAGACATGGTTATGAGTGTTTAGCTCGCTAGCTCTGGTACAGCTACCCAGCTTGTGTCCTTTGTATACTGCCTGACATTGTATTCCAGTCAAATATATAACCTGCAGATTAACTCTTACCCAAAAATAAATAAATGCTGAATTTATCTAAATCCAGAGAACACTCATTCAGATTCTCTCAGTCATTTTCAGATGGCACAAACACTCTCCTTATAAAAATACCCTGAGCTCACAAAACTCTATATTAATCAGCTTCTCGGGTAGTGTAGCCTCTGTAATAGCGAAGTTAATAGTATTTCCGAAGCTTTAGCGTCTTTTTGAGGGAAAGAGTGACATTGTGAGTTTGTGAGACTGACAGTAAGTTGTAACTCCAGACAGATGTCCTAAAAAAAAAACCTAAACTTACATCTGACCGCTGCTGGAGCTGCCAGTGATTTTCAAAACAGACGATAAAAAAAAAAAATTAATAAACTGGAAACTAAACTGTAAACTAACACAAACAAATTTTATGAAAAAAGGTTACACTTACTCTGAATAGAAAGTCGATTAACCTGTCATCTTCATGTCCATATTGCAGTTTGCTAGCATTAATCCGGCGGGGGTGAGGATGGTTAAAAATCACATGATTGCTACTTAGTAGCTAAAGTGCTGGCTTCTGTCTTCTTGAGAACAAATCGCCATCTAGTCCTGGCAGTTTACTGTGAAATCTTGACCCACCTTTCTGGAAATAGAAGGAGGGCTGATCACGGTAGCCATATGGCATAGTGGCCCGACCCCGGTAGTTTTGAGTGGCTACATCTGTACTTGTATACTTCTCAAATAAACATCAGAGGGAAGGGGAGGCATCGCCTTGTTCAAGAGGAGGTAAGAGCAGTAGTTGAGGAGATCCTGTAAGGCTGTGGGATTGAGGCTGTCCAGGGGGCCTGGACAAGATGGGAAAATGCAGTTGAGAGGAAAGTGACCTTGACTGAGATCTGGAAAGCCGAGCCTCACCGCATAAAATTACTTATTCAGGCAGTGTATGATGTGCTCCCAAACCTAAGCAGTTTAGGCATTATTGGAGAGCGAAAGAGGAGAGCTATCCGTAGTACCACCGAAGCGGCAGAGAGGGCCTCAAGATGGCTGTGGCTTAAGAGAGGCCAACCATGGAGTTGTGATAGCTAGTTAGTCATCTGATCAACCCCGGCTGAGTCACCTGACTGAGGGTGTATGATGTTGAAAGACCCGAAACACCCAATCACTGAAGATATGTCCAGATGCATCAGTAGATGTATTTATATAGTTATGGCTTAGATCAGACCTGTACAATATTTTTACTCTTGCTTACATAACTGTTTTGGCCTTTGAAACAGAAATATTGTCATTCACCTGAATAAATTACAGCGTGTGCTCAGTGATTTTTAGTGGATTAATTACAGTGATTAAAATGTTTAACTTGTTAGAATTCTATCACTTCAATGAAATTGGTTTGTGAGTAAAACTAAGAGTATTTAGTTGAGGTTAATGATTGAGTTAAGTAAGGTTTAATTTGCATCAATTAGTGAAAACCATGGATTTTAAGTTATGTAATGTCATGTTCAGAAGGTAGTTCCCCCTCTTTCAATATTTATTTGTGTGTAAAAACAATAATTATCTGATACTGTGGTGGGACCTTAAAAGAGCTTTGCAATTACATTTTTAAAATGATGTGAGGGACTGAAAAAGTCATAGAGAAAATCATTTTCAAGTTAGTGCTGTTAAAGGTAGCTCTACTAGTTATTAAATCATGGCGGTAAATATTGTGCATGTTTTATTTTATTGCCTATTGCCTTTATTTTATGGTATTTTACTAAACATATCCTGAGCAAATATCCCTCTACAATATTGGGCAACATACAAAATCACTCTACCACCCACTTCTTTGCATATATTGCTTGCATTTATTTGTGTATCGTTTTTTTTTTTTTTTTTTGTGTGTGTGTGTATGTGTGTGTGTGTGTGTGTGTGTGCGTGTGTGTGTCTCAGCATCATCTATTCTTTGTGAACACTTTATTTTTTCAAAGCTGGTAATATTATTGTTGTTAAAAACAAAACTGCATCAGGGCCTCCACAAATCAGAAAAAAAAAGTTTCCAAATAAAAACTGCAAAAGCTGCCCCTTGCCATATTCATAATCATTTGTGAATCTCCAAGTAACCACAAGCTTACTCAGAAGCATTTCATTTTCCACTTCCATGATTAACAAACTAATTCCTTATCATTCACAAAAAAGATAATCAAAATAATCAGGGGCAAATGTGGAAAACCAAAGAGCAAAACCTTTTTATTGTTATTTTAATCTATATTTTCTGATAATACTATTTATGTTTATAAGTTTTACTGTTTAATATGCATGTAAAAAATTACATACAGCTGCATATGACATGAAGTGTAAACAATTCCCCACATGGCCCATGGCCTGAGAAGGTATAATAACACATAAGCCTGCTTTCCTAACCACATGTCTGATGTTTACTCACCAAGCATGGCTGCTAGATTAAATGCCTAAATATTTGTTATTGTACCGGTTACTGAAATTATTATAAACAAATGCAGGTTATTTTAGATTTGTTAAATAACTGTAGAGAAACAAATGAATTATTCTTCTGATGTCATATATTTATCCCTGGATGGTCATGTGGAATTAGAGAAATACAGATATGTTTATTTTGTAATTGTTCTCACACTTTACCTGTTGATCATTAGTTGTAATGGTCTGGTCATTTTTATTATATTTACAAACAAAAGTCTCCATGAGCCCATGTACATTTTCGTTGCTGCTTTGCTTTGTAATGCTCTCTTTGGAGCAACTGCTCTTTATCCTAAACTGCTCACTGATTTACTGTCTGAAATACATATTGTTTCATTTGAATCCTGTATATTTCAATCATTTTGCATTTATACATATTGTGCTTCAGAGTTCACACTGTTATCAGCTATGGCCTATGACAGATATGTGTCCATCTGTAAACCATTACAATATAATACACTTGTAAAAATGTCCACTGTTAAAAAACTCTTATGTTGCTGTTGGTTTGTTCCTTGTTGTGAACTAGGCATTAGTGCAATATTAACATATCAACGTAAGCTGTGTAAATTCAGCCTAAATAGAATATATTGCAATACCAGTTCAATGATTAAGTTGTGCTGTACAGACTTTTCCGTAAGTACTATATATGGGCTTTTTATTTTAAGCATTGTTGTGCTTCCTCCACTGATTTTTGTGTTTTTCTCGTATAGCAAAATACTTTCAGTCTGTTTAATCAGTTCAAAAGATTTCAGAAGAAAAGCTCTACAAACCTGCCTACCACATCTTTTAATTTTCATCAGTTTCTCCATCACAGTGTGTTTTGAAATTATAAATACTAGATTAGAAGAAAACATGCCTCATGTGTTCAGTATGATCATGTCAGTGGAAAATCTTGTTATTCCTCCTCTATTAAATCCAATTATATATGGACTGAAACTGAAGGAGATTTTGAATAGAATTAAGAAACTACTATGTAATAAAAGTAAAACACATGTATGCCAAAGTTAATAAACACCATTTGAAGTACATTTTGTACTTCACTAAATGATTTTCTGTAGTAAAATATCTCAATATTGTTTTTCTTCCGATTTCCTTAGGAGTTCTTTGATTTTGCAATAACAAAATACATCTATTAAACATTGCATTCAAATTGATGCATAGATAAATGGATGGTGACTGGATGGACAATTAAAAATTATTAAATTTTAACCTAAAATTGCAATGTTCTTGATATCCATTTTAGCAACAGGTTTGCATGAATTAGGAGAAGTTTTTTTTTATTCCATTTTTTTTACATAATATATAGTCACCTCCATTTTATTTTCCATCTGACAAAATTTGGGGTTGAGGGAGAAAAAAAAAGACAATACATCTGAATGTCAGCTTTTATTTAAACCTTTTTATTTAAATTTTTTTAACCATCCAATGTTTGAAGAGCAGGAATTTAGAGGACATAGCGTATCACAAGATGTGTGTTTGAATACTGAGGTATGTTGAGAAGACTTTAATCGAGTACTTAACACACTCATTACTCAACACTTGACTGGAAAGCTGAGACGGTTAGGCTTAATCACCACCCTATATAACTGAATTTTGGACATTCTGAAAGGTAGACCAAAGTAGGTATGGACTAGGAGCAGCATCTTCAGCATGATCATACAGAGCATTAGATGAGGTCCTAGTGAACATGGTTATCAAATATTCGCACCAATTTACAATAGTGGAGTCTGAGCAGCTCAGGGAGTTTGTTAACAAACTGAACATTACCTATATTCTGCCTAGCAGGCATGTGGATATAAAAAATCTAAATTGTGAATTTTTGTTGGTAAGTCATCACTCATCTTCCCTTTCTTAGCCTCTGAAGGTGATAGGGAAGACCAAATACACGGAAAAGGCTAACACTCAAATCCAACTGCAGTGAACCACTTGAGATGGGGTAAATTCTCCCACAGCCTCACCGCTTTAAATAGTGTAGTGAAAACCTTATTCATGGAAGAATGGGGAATAAGGGAGAAGGGGGCCTCTGCATCTCACAGTCAGTTGATGGCATGATTGTAGGGGAGAGAGCAGACACGTTCTTATTATCTAACTTTTTACATACAGTACTATTGTTCCTAACGTAATTATTTTCCCTTGCTTGAATATCTGACTGATTCCGTGGTAAGAAGAGGCTTGGGGATGTACAGGAGCAAAATGGGACATCTCACCCTAAAAATGATTTAAGAGGTGGACACCTTCTGTCATGCGCACTCGCATCGCGACCGACACTAGGACCCGGAAGTAATACGGTCGCGTTTCAAGAAGCATAAAAGGAAACAAGATGGCGCATCACATCGCTCAGTCATTGAGTTCGCCCATGCCTTGTCTGACGCTTCGCCGACTGTTCAGTGAGTACTCACCGATTCGGGTTGCTTCTTTGATTGAGTGTGTGTTGCTAGAATGCGGATTTATTTGTTTAGATCCTAGCTCTTCGTGTGAGAGAGTTCTTAGACAAATCGCGTGGTTATCCTGCCTACTCGCGTTGCTTCCGCGTTTGGGTTTACCATCTACACTACACGGGCTAACTGCTAAGGCTTCTTTGCTTATCCTCCGATAGCTTGTGACAGAATGACTGAGCCTAAAGCAATAAACCCAGCAGAGTTTGCTCGCCTCTGTGATGTGGTTGACCAGCGTGCCAAGCTGATTAATAAGCTGCGTGGGGAAGTCGCGTTTCTCCAAAAGGACCTCCAAGATGTCGCGGCTCTGTGCCGCGAGGTGGCGGAGCTACGGCAGGAGAACGCGACTGTCCGTGGGGCGGCTGCTCATTCGGCTGTTGCCACGCCCATCACAGTGGCACCGCCACAGCCCCCACCCCTGATGTTTTCATAGCTCTACCGGATAAGTGGGATGGCACAGATGGGAGGTGCAGTGTTTTTCTAACCGCATTGGATCTTATGTTTGAGTTTAATTCCACCAGATACTCCACAGCCCAACTGCGCGTTGCGCTTCTCATCTCGTTGCTATCCAGGCAGGCAGCTGAGTGGGCCTCAGGTTCTCAGATCAGATTCAGACACGGCTTACTCATATGGAGAGTTCACCCCCCCAACTGAAACTAACATTCAAACATTCTGCTGCTGAGATGGAGACCAACACCAAATTATATCATCTGCGGCAGTGAGGATCGTCCGTGAGTCGCTACACAGCGGACTTTCATACTCTCGCCGTACAGACCACCTGGGGAGACGCCGCCCTCCGGACGGTCTACTACGAGTGACTGGCATCACGGATCAAAGATGAATTTGCCGGACAAGAGCTTCCCGCCATGCTGGAAGGACTAATTCAGCTCGCCCTTCGCATTGACCAGCGCCTGCTCTCTCATCCAAGGCCAGCCCCCCGGACCCTGCCACCCACTTCATACCCTCACGCCCCGGTTCCTGAGATTCGCCGCTCCTTCACCACTACCGCCATGGCACCCGTCGGATCTCCACCTCCCGCCGTGGTTAACACCGGAGCCGGGGAACACATGCAACTAGGACACACCTCCTTGACTGCTGCAGAATGGGAACAACGCTTCAGAGAAGGGATCTGCGCCTACTGTTAGTCAGCGGCGCACCACACGGCCCTCTGCCCACTTCGCCCAGGAAACGCTCAGGCCTGGTGAGCAAACGGGGCAGTTCACCGGGCCCCCTCCACCTCTCGGTCACGACCCCCAATAGTTCCCATCTCACGGTCCAGGAACACCTCCGGTTTGGCCACAAACTGGGTCGAAAAGTACTGTGTTCATCGACTCCGGTGCCGCAGGTAACTTTATTGACTCTTCTTTTGCCAAAGAACTGGGAGTGGAACTTGAGGCGTGATCCCAGCCTGTTCGTATCACATCTGTCAACAGTCGCCCCCTTTCCTCCAGCACTCCTTCCACCCATCACCTCTCAGACTCAACCTCTCACCCTTGTCATTGGCCAACATCACGAACGGATCCAGTTCCACCTCACCTCCATTTCATCGCCACCCATCATACTCAGACACACCTGGCTGCTCCAACATGACCCCCTCATCTCCTGGACGCAAAACCGGATCCTGCAGTGCAGGCCAACCTGCACCGAACTCTGCCTGCGGGCTCCGGCTGGGACGTGTTTTACAGAGTCCGAGGCACCCGATGTCGACACCAACGCCATCCCTGTCGCCTACCGAGACCTGGCTGAAGTGATCTGCAAGAGACGAGCCACACACCTTCCTCCTCATCGCCCCTATGACCTGACGATCGAACTTCAGCCGGGCTCAGTCCCCCATCAGTCCCCCATCTTTACTTCCTCTCCGTTTCTGACGCCCTTCGCCACAGCACCATCCAGCCCTCCTCCTCGCCTGCCGCCGCGGGGTTCTTCTTTGTGAAGAAAAAAGGGGGCGACGTGCGTTCCTGTGTCAATTATCAGGGGCTTAATAACATCACCATTAAGAACAGACACCCATTGCCTCTTACCAACTCAGCCCTGGATGCCCTCTCTGGCATCCGGAGCGCCTACAACTTGGTGCGCATCAGAGAGGGCGATGAGTGGAAGACGGCTTTTATCACCCCTACTGGACACTACGAGAGCTTGGTCATCCCATTCGGACACTGCAATGCCTTCCAACAGTTCATCAATGATGTCCTTAGGGACATGCTAAGGCGGTGGGTGTTCGTTTACGTGGACGACATCCTTATTTATTCACACACAGTCGAGGAACACACCCAGCATGTCAGAGCAGTCCTTAAGAGATTACTCGCCCACCAACTGTACTGTAAGTTGGAAAAATGCGCCTCTCACAAGTGCTCCACCACGTTCCTGGGTTTTGTCATCTCGCCTCAGGGTGTGGCCATGGACGCGCAGAAATTGGAAGTTGTGCGTCATTGGCACCTTCATCACATTCCAGTGGTTTTAAGCACTTTAAGAACTTTTAAAAGCTGCATTAGCATAATTACAAACAGAGATAAAACCCCTGACAGCAAATGAATGTACCCAAATAATGGAGTGCCCAAGAGTGCTGTCAAGTTTTAATAATGCAGCCAGTGAATAACTAGAGGAGAACTCTCTGGGTCGTCCATCTTTTAAAAATTACTGAGCTTCAAGAACAGAAGTAAACCTTGAGCATGGCAACATGTCTCCAGTGGTACAAAACCTATGGGGCACCACTTAGATGCAAATGTGGATCACTGATGGTGTGTACCCACAATGTGACAGTAACATGTGAAAATCAAGTGCAATATTCTTTATAGATCAAATGAGCATTACTTAGAAAAAAATAATTAACAGGCTTAATCTGTATAAACGTTAAAAAGAGATCATAAATGTGTCTCTTCTATTCAACTCAAAAACATAGCAAAACTTTCCCACTCTCAGTCCATGCCTTTATCTCCTCCAGTGTATACTACTTTCATGCAGTCTTCATTAAGATCTCTGGCCAGAGGCTTCTGAAACATCAATACTTAAATCAGTGATGCTAAAATCCTGCTGAGAGCAAGAAAATTTAAACACATCATACCTTTTCTGCAAACTCTTCACTGGCTCCCTTTTCCCTACAGGATAGACTATAAGCCCTGCTCCTGATCCACCAGTGAATCCATGGGACTGCCCCATCTAAAAGAACTACTTTCCCTAAATTCCAACCACAGTCAGTGAGCCCACAACAGTTGGTTCCTTTATCCTGCAAGGACCAAACTGTTTTCAATGGGAGACATTCTGCTTTGCTGCTCCTCGTCTGTGAAACTCCCTTGCTGTGTCTGTCTGATTTTACAAAAAAAACGTACCTGTTTACTAAGCCTTTCAGTTAGTTGTTTTTTTTTTCTGTGCATTCAATTTTGTTATTTTAATTTAACTGACACAACCCCACCTATTTAACGCCATGTCTTATTTGTGTTTGTGCCTTATACATTTGTTTAATTGTTCTTTTCTCTGTCTGTCTCATTAGACAACAGATGTGACACTGCCAATTTAGTTGGAGACAACCTCAGTTTCTACTACAGTACAATCATAGTACCAGTAGTAGCAGAAGTCCATTTATGGATGTATGTTCTAGATAAAAGTTCTAGGTAAAATATTTTAACATTAAAAATGTTTTCATAAGAAGAGTAAATCCAGTGTGTACTAAAAATGTATTTGTATAATAATTGTTTCTTTGCAGGTAAACGGCGAGAGACAACCTAGATAGCACTACTCTGTTGGCCCAACATCAGCAAAATGTTGGTTAGTAATTTCTGTCAGTGCTCCGATGTTTGGCCCGACATTGGTTTGGTAGATATTGGGAAAAAATTGGAAATTATATTATATGGCTTTTGCCAGTGCTCTCAATGATGCCTTCACATCTGGATCTCAAATGAGATTTGGTTAAAAATCTAGTTCATAAATAACATTGAAAGAACTATATATATCCAATTTAGTAGATACCGCCATTGGCCCAACGTTGGTCCAACAATGTTGCCCGTGTTGCTCCTATTCTCCCTGATAGGTGGTGACACTTCTCTGCTTTCACTCTACTGGCTGTGAGTGTGTGTGAGTATGTCAGGAAGTATTGCAACTTTCCACAAGTGAACAACATATATGAGGACTGACATTGCATTTTTTGAGGATTGCTAGCAATTTGTGAGTATAATTCTGTTTCCTAAATATTGCCTATAGAACTATGAATATTTAGTGATCCACAACGACTAAATAATTTGTAAGAAAATGCAATACATTGAAAGAATGAGAGAGAAACAACAACTTGCCGATTATCGCTCAAGCACACTAGCGTGTGTTGAACACAAAAACGTTGTATGCTGCCAAAAGACTTTTAATAATTAGGAGTCGGCGGACACACTGGCGGGTCCACTTGCATTTTTTTCTGTTAACCATGAAAATAATTTAAAATGCTCTGTCATTTTTGATCATATACATATGTGTATTACATCATTTGAATCTGTAAAGGGTCTACTTTTATTGATGAACACTCACAATATCCACAAAACGTTGTGATTTTGTAAAATGAAGAAAATAAAAAGGGTGCGCTTTCAGTTGTCTCAGTAAAAAAAATAAATTAAAAACATCGTTAAAATGAACTGAAATTCTGTGAATACTGCACACACACACACACACACACACATGAGAAATGTATCCATAGAAAGCTTAAAAGGTCTACTTTTAAATTATGCAAGTTACATTCTCAGTTTATGTAATCCGTGTGAAACCAAAGAGAGGCATAGAATTTCTGTCGCACTTCATTATCCCACAATGACTTGAGGTAGGACACGCCCACATGCCATTCACTCAGAAAACAGTCTGGGTAATCTACAGACAAGGCCGCGCTCCCCGGACACCGGCTTGAAAACGCATAGACCTGCTTGAACACACACAAAAAAGGATTTTTTATGAATTAATTGGTAAATTCCTTGGTAAAATAAGTATTTGGTCTCCTACAAACAAGTAAGATTTCTGGCTCTCACAGACCTGTAGTTCTTCTTTAAGAGGCTCCTTTGTCCTCTACATGTTACCTGTATAAATGGCATCTGGACTCAAATCCTGCAGTTCCAGACGTGTGCCTCTGCTTAAGCCAGTACATGTCCAGGCCCAGGCACTTGCTAGAGAACATTTGGATAATCCAGAAGAGGATTGGCAGAATGTCATATGGTCAGATGAAACCAAAGTAGAACCTTTTGGTAAAAACTCAACTGGTTGTTTTTGGAGGAGAAAGAGTGCTGAGTTGCATCAAAAGAACACCATTATGGAAACATAATGCTTTGGGTCTGTTTTTCTGCCAAGGGTCCAGGACGACTGATCCGTGTAAAGGAAAGAATTCGTAAGAAGCATTTCAAGGTTCTGGAGTGGCCTAGCCAGTGTCTAGATCTCAACCCCATAGAAAATCTTTGGAGGAAGTTGAAAGTCTATGTTGTCCAGCAACAGCCCCAAAACATCCCTGTTCTAGAGGAGATCTGCATGGAGGAATGAGACAAAATACCAGCAACAGTGTGAAAATGTTTGACCTCTGGCATTGCCACCAAATTGTATATAATAAAGTATTGAGATGAAATTTTGTTATTGTCCAAATACTTATTTTCCACCATCATTTGCAAATAAATTCTTTAAAAATCCTACAATGTGATTTTCTGGATTTTTTTTTCTTATTTTGTTTCTCATAGTTGAGGTATACCTATGCTTGAAATTACAGGCCTCTCTTATCTTTTTAAGTGGAAGAACTTGCACAATTTTTGGCTGACTAGATACTTTTTTGCCCCACTGTATGAAAATTGTCTGTGGTGTAAATCTTCACAATAGCTTTTAGCAGATATTTACAATATCTTCTCAGGTGTAAATGTGTAAATGTATATACAAAACATGCATCATGCTAATGGCATTATGCTAATTCTCAGGAGTAAATGTTTGAGATGCACTACATGGTCTATGGCCCATCAACAGATATTTGTCCAGCCTATTGCCCATCAACACATACAGAGGGGCACAAAAATGTATACACACACACTTTGACAGTTGTTATCTATGCTCTTTTTAAAACTTGAATTGAATTATGGCAGCAGTGAGTAGTATTATGTTTCCTCTAAAGATATCAGTAGTCATCCCATTCTTGATGCTGTCACGTGACCATCAGAGGAGAGGTATATATTATTCATGTTGAAGTCTTTATACATTGGGGCCTCTCTGTATAATTCTGTTCATAAGAAACAAAGTCGCGTCAAGATTTCACAGTAAACACACCCATTGAAGCACTATTTATTCATTTACCAGCTGTCACCACTAGATGGCGCTTTGTTCTCAAGAATACATTAACAGTAGCCAGCAATTAACTGCTAAGTAACAATCACATCATTTTAACCCTCCTTACCTCTGCCGGACTGACATTAGCAAACTGCAATATGGAGATGAAGATGGCAGTTTAATGGACTTTTTATTCAGGGTAAGTGGTGCCTTTTTAAAATAAAATTTGTTTGGCTTAGTTTACAGTTTAGTTGCCAGTTTATTATTATTTTTTTTTATCGGCCATTTTGAAAAATCACTGGCAGTGCCAGCAGTGGTCACATGGTTTTACTTTAGGTTTATTTTAGGACATCTGTTTACCAAGTCTGGAGTTAACATTACAGTCATGGCCAAAAGTTTTGAAAATGTGAATACTAATATGTGTGTCAAAGTTTGCTGCTAAACTGCTTTTAGATCTTTGTTCCAGTTGTTTCTGTGATGTACTGAAATATAATTACAAGCACTTCATACGTTTCAAAGGCTTTTATCGACAATTATATGACATTTATGCAAAGAGTCAGTATTTGCAGTGTTGGCCCTTCTTTTTCAGGACCTCTGCAATTCGACTGGGCTGCTCTCAATCAACCTGTGCCAAATCCTGACTGATAGCAACTCATTCTTTCATAATCACTTCTTGGAGTTTGTCAGAATTAGTGGGTTTTTGTTTGTCCATCCGCCTCTTGAGGATTGACCACAAGTTCTCAATGGGATTAAGATCTGGGGAGTTTCCAGGCCATGGACCCAAAATTTCAACGTTTTGGTCCCCAAGCCACTTAGTTATTACTTTTTCATTATGGCACGGTGCTCCATCGTGCTGGAAAATGCATTGTTCTTCACCAAACTGTTGTTGGATTGTTGGAAGAAGTTGCTGTTGGAGGGAGTTTTGGTATCATTCTTTATTCATGGCTGTGTTTTTGGGCAAAATTGTGAGTGAGCCCACTCCCTTGGATGAGAAGCAACCCCACACATGAATGGTCTCAGGATGCTTTACTGTTGGCATGACACAGGACTGATGGTAGCGCACACCTTTTCTTCTCCGGACAAGCCTTTTTCCAGATGCCCCAAACAATCAGAAAGAGGCTTCATCCGAGAATATGACTTTGCCCTAGTCCTCAGCAGTCCATTCGCCATACGTTTTGCAGAACATGAATCTGTCCCTGATGTTTTTTTTGGAGAGAAGTGGCTTCTTTGCTGCCCTTCTTGACACCAGGTCACCAGTGCAGATGCGCTCACACCTGCCTGCTGCCATTCTTGAGCAAGCTCTGCACTGGTGGCACTCCGATCCCGCAGCTGAATCCTCTTTAGGAGACGATACTGACGCTTGCTGGACTTTCTTGGACGCCCTGAAGCCTTCTTAACAAGAATTCAACCTCTTTCCTTGAAGTTCTTGATGATCCTATAAATTGTTGATTTAGGTGCAATCCTACACTGCATGAAAAGAGGTGTATCTGTACTAGGAAACTCCCGTATACACCACTGATTTTCGGAAGTATCTACAGTACCACTGACCGTATACATCAAATTCCACCAAGCTAGGATACTTCCGGATTGATACCAATTCGGATGTATCTTGCTGAGGAATCTTTCCATTGTACAGCATTTGTTGTCATGGCAAATAATCCACTCAAGGATTTTGTCAGGAGACCTTCACACCTCAAGCCTCATTTGCATTTTATACCTTTGCACACCTCTGCTCTTCCCTATTGGTTTTTTATCTCAACATTGATTGGTTGTTTTAAAAGAAACATTCCCAAAACCCTGACATCTATTGGGACATTACCCAGTCACTCATTTTTATTTAGCCCAACCCAAGCCCTCATAACTTAGTGACTTGATTGGTTATTGAGAAGATATGTAAATAGACCATATACACCTCCCCCCAGTACTATACACCTCCACATAATTTAAAAAAATAAACAATAGAATTGAATAGCATAGAATTTTTTAATTAAAATCAAACCAAACACTAATAAATATACAAAACAAAGTAAGAATAAAAGAAAAAATCACAACATAAAGGGGGGGAAATGTAGAAATGTACATCTATGAAGGTAGAATTCAATTTAAAGCAATACTAAAACAAACATGCACCAGTGTTTGTTAGATGTTCAAAATAAATGTCCTTCTAGCTCGGTCCCATTAGATATTACACGCTGACAGCATAGCACGCAATGGCATCCTCCTCATCAGACATCAGCTCCAGCATTGCAGTCTGCCACAGTTCTTTCTCTGCATCTGTTCGAACGACCTTACACCTGGACTCCAGCAACTGCAAAACACAATACGTTAATCCCTAAAAACATTCAGAAAAGTACTGAACTTAATATATAGATGAATTAATACACTTACTTGTCTTTGTCTGTTTTTAGCCCTTGCCTTGATGGCGTCTCTTAGCTGAGACTTTCCTGGCCGAGACAAAGAGTATTTCCTCTGCAATGTGCAATAAAAAAATTATCTAACAAACACTGGTGCATGTTTGTTTTAGTTAATTAAGCTGGACACCTACAACAATGCAAGTAACAAAAAGTATATGTGTAGCTAAGTGCTTAGGCTAACTTGGCAAGGTATAATTTACTAAGGTATTGTCGGCTAACATAAAGCTTAACTTACCGCAATGCCCACGTTATGCGCGCTCTTAACTCTTCTTTTCACATGGCTTGACTCTTTCTGTGGTCTTCGCTCATCGAACTTGCTCTCAAATGCATCAAGACGCTGGATAGACTCTTTGAGAAGAGCAGTGTGTGCAGCTTGCTTCTCCTTCAAACTCTCAAGCTGAAGAGACAAAGGCACACCATGGCCAATCCCCCCATCCGGCTATAATGAGAAGGACAGCACCTCTCTGCTAGTCATTAACATACAAAAGGGCCTTCACACCTCACAGCTAGCTGTGAGGACTTCTAGAAAGTTTCACTGATTCCCGTATACATCCACATACATGAGGTATCTGGTCGTTTCACAAAATTTCCTTTGCATTCTACCTTTACAAGCACTCTGCCTCAGACATCTGGCAAACTTAAAGTTTAGCGGGGATTTCCCATACCATATTTATCCAGATATAGCTCTTTTCATGCAGTGCTAGTAGCCACAATATCCTTGCCTGTGAAGCCATTTTTGTGGAACGCAATGATGACTGCACACGTTTCTTTGCAGGTCACCATGGTTAACAATGATGGAACAATGATTTCAAGCATCGCCCTCCTTTTAACATGTCAAGTCTGCCATTCTAACCCAATAAGCCTGACATAATGATCTCCAGCCTTGTGCTTGTCCACATTCTCACCTGAGTTAACAAGACTGAAATGATCTCAGCAGGTCCTTTAATGACAGCAATGAAATGCAGTGAAAAGTTTTTTTCGGGATTAAGTTAATTTTCATGGCAAAGAAGGAATATGCAATTCATCTGAACACTCTAACACTCTAACACAACATTCTGGAGTATATGCAAATTGCTATTATAAAAACTTAAGCAGTAACTTTTGCAATTTCCAATATTTATGTAATTCTCAAAACTTTTGGCCGTGACTGTACAGCTTACTGTCAGTGTCACAAACTCACAATGTCACTCTTTCCCTCAAACAGACGCTAAAGCTTTGGAAAAACTACTAACTTCACTATTACAGAGGCTGCACTACCCTAGAAACTGATTAGTATACAGTTTTGTGAGCTCATTGTATTTTTATAAGGAGAGTGTTTGTGCTCTCTGAGTGTTCTCTGGATTTGGATAAATTCAGCATTTATTTATTTTTGGGTAAGAGTTAATCTGCAGGTTATTTCTGTGACTGGAATACAATATCAGATAGTCCATGAGGGACACAAGCTGGAGTTAGGTGTACCAGAGCTAGCGAGTTAAACACTCATAACCATGTCTGTCTTTTCCTTACTCTGGCCGTGACTTGTACACAGTAGCGCGAGTGCTTAGTTAACCAAAGTTGGATAAAAAAATGTTTAACAGTAGGAGTAGGTAAGCAGTAGGGCCGCTTCAAGACTCAGCAAGTTATAGTTTGGCTTCAAAGTTGCATTAATGGTCACATACGAATGTTATGTTGCTTCACTTATTTGTTTGAAACCACATTAAGCAAATTCCTGTTAATTTCATGCAGACGTTCATACAGGCATATAGTGACTAATGCTAACACAGTTCAACGGTTTATTTACATTCAGCACAGGAAATTGCAGAGCTCTGCAGTGGAGGATTGGCTCAGAGGGGTGATGACTGGCCTTTTGGAGCTACTGGAGTACCATGAACGACCTGGATCTACACATTGGGTGAAACAAAAACTTAAACTGTTTTATCTTTGATCATTTTTAAAAATGTATACTTTAATAATAAAAAAACAGATAGGGACTGATAAGCAGCTGGTGTTATCCAGGTATCTTACTGGCCTTTAAGCAAAATACAACTTCTATTCACCTGTTTTATACAAATTACCATTTTAACTTTAGCTAGTTTTGGAAGAATAAAGTTTTTTTATGTCATGTTTGTGTGTTTTAATTGTTGGGGTATTGTTAGGCCAATTTGTTTTGATAAATGTTAAAGGTTAATGGGCTCAGCACTCAGATTCTGCCAGGAGGAAATGGATTTTAGCCGAGCTTAACCCTAACCTTAACCACCTAGCACCTACTCATAACCTCCTCAAACCCCTAAACTTAACCACCCAAAGCTATAAGGAATGCTGACCACGCAACCTCTGCTCCCGGACAAAATATTGGATTGAGGGATGACTTTCAATGGATCACAATGATGGAGCTGCTCTGCCACTCATGACACCCCTGCCCCAAATCAGGTAATTTACACCTCATCTATCACCAGGTTCAACACAAAATGCCCACACCCCAGCCTGTTTACGAACGCCTCTACTCGCTGGGGGCCAGGGGTTTCTGTCCTCCCTGAGCTTGCTTTAGGACACCTGCTCCGCCCCAGTCAAACTCCCCACCTGCCACTATCCCCAGAGATGGTTGCTGCCCCCGAAAAGCCCATCTCAGGGAAGCAAAGAGAGAGCCCACTGGGGCTTGCCTCACCGGGTTAGTGAGGAATCGATAAGAGTAGTGGTTATTCACTGGTGGTTCCTGGCGTAGCAGAGCCTCCCTCTTATTTTACATCTCTCATGTCTCTTTACAGTGTGAGACTAGAATCAAGCTCAACATGGTTTAATTTCCCCACTTATTCTGCCAAGCTCATTCCTTTGGTTGTTGTTTTGTTAGATAATAGGTAAAGACAGTGGGAATCTTGTCATCTATTCATGCATGTCACTAATTAGATGGCTATCAATCTGTGACTATTAAGAGAGCCATAGTTATCCCCACTGTTTATCTGTGCTTCTTTGGATTTCTTCACTTTGACATTCAGAGCACTGGGCAGAAATCACCTCACGTCAACACCCACAGAGCCTTCGCAATGCTTTGTTTTAATTAACCAATCGGATTCCTCTTGTCTGCACCAGTTCTAATCTGGGCCCTGCTCCCCCCACCTCCCGGGCCCGCAAAAGGAAACCCCCTGAGTGGATGGGGGAAACGGGAGGGAGAAATGAGGGTCCTGGTGCATGCATCTACATGAACGGATCTGGCGCCGAGCATATAGACAACCCCTCTGTCTTTTGCCCTATGTTCCACCCAAAGCCCTAGTGCCAGGACCGCTGGAGCATGATGGCGGGGAGAGGTGAAGTGGATGGGCAGAGGGAGGGGACAGAAAATGGGACAGCCGATCCCCTAGCCATGGCTGACCCAGCCCTTTCCTAAAACTGCATGTCTCCAAGCACCAGCTATGCTGAGGGAACCATCTATTAGATGGTTAGATTAGTCTTTTGCCCCTAAACCAAGATCAGATGACTGATTTGCACGTCAGGACCACCAAAGTCAGGGCAGGGAGGCTCTGTAAAGGGTTACAGTTAGGTTTCAGGGTTCGAGGTGGTTGTGACATGCTGCTAGAATAGAGAGAGACATATCACAAAAGGAATTCTGGGGAAAAGTACAAAGGATTTGTTGTTTAATTTATTTTTGTGCCAAAAATTTATTTAAATTCCAATAAATGAATATAACTGTAAATTGAGTGGTTTAACTGGGGTAAAAGCTTGTGTGACATGCAGCGCTGGGATTGGGAGAGGCATATCACAAAAGGAATTGTGGGTAAAAGAGCAATAGATTTATTGTTTTATTGATTATTGTGCCAATAATTGATTAAACTGACAAAAAATGAATATAACTCCAAATAGAGGGACTTAACTCTTGTGACATGCTGCTGGAATAGGCAGAGGCATATCACATGAGGAATTGTGGGTAAAAGTGCAATGGATTTGTTTTTTAATTGATTATTATGCCAATAATGGCAATAAATGAATATAACTCCAAATAGAGGGGTTTAACTGGGGTAAAAGCTCTTGTGACATGTAGCTGGGATAGGGAGAGGCATATCACAAAAGGAATTGTGGGTAAAAGAGCAATAGATTTATTGTTTTATTGATTATTGTGCAAATAATTGATTAAAATTAGAGTAAATGAATATAACTCCAAATAGAGGGGGTTTAACTGGGGTAAAAGCTCTTGTGACATGCTGCTGGGATAGAGCGAATCATATCACAATAGGAATTGTGGGTAAAAGTGCAATGGATATGTTGTTTAGTTGATTATTGTACTACTAATAATAAAAAAATAATAATATAACTGTAAATAATGGGCTTTAACTAAAGAAAATGCTCTAGTGACATGCAGCTGGGATAGGGAGAGACATATCACAAGATGAATTCTAGGGAAAAGTGCAATGGATTTGTTGTTTAATTGATTGTGTGAATTAATTTTATTTTGCAATAATTTAATATAACCCTAGATAGAAGGGTTAGGGAATAGGAAAAAGTGCAATATATTTGTTGTTTAATTAATTATTGTGTGCATTTCTTTTATTTTGCAATGAATTAATATAATAATAAATTGAGATGTTAACCTGGGGATAGAGCTCTAGTGACATAGGGGATAGGGGCATAGCACAATTATTGCCAAACGTGCAATGGATTTCTTGTTTAATTGATTATTGTATAAAAAAAAGATTATTCATACACTTGCTGTGTAAATGGCATCTACCAGTATCCCTTAATGACTGACTGTACTTGCAGTTTTCTACATTTTCACAGAGTGCATGTAATTTGTATGCAGTCCCTAAGCCGCACGCAGCACAGCTCCGCTTTTAACGGGGTTATGCGCCTCTCAGAATAAATATTTTTATTTATATCGACTTGAAAATGTCTAAACATGACGGTTCCTCTTTGAAGCACATTCTAGGCAAATAGGCGAACATATCACAAGGCTTAATATTTGTTCAAAACCTTCGTGTTTCATGTAGAGGGAAGGCAAAATTGGAATATCAAACGAATATCAAATGGCAAACGACCTTTACCACAGTGATGAACTGAAGGAAAGAAGACGTGCTAAGCTTCAGTACATTGTTCTGGTAAAAAAAAATTTAGGTACAGATGTCTGCTCGGTCTTGTTAATTTGTTTTAAACTCCTCAATTCTGCCAATTCCCCCATCAGCGAAACCGGTTTGCTAACTTCACACCTATTGTGAATGAAAGGTGAGAAGAGGGATTACAGTAAGGGTCTGCGGGTGTTCACCTCGGAACACATTGTCACATTTTATTCAGCAAGTAGACTAAAACAAAAACAATATCATGTTTGCTTCAGCATTGGAGACAATATTGTTATTGTTAACTTTACTAAAAAATTATACACTTTTGTATTCTTTGTTGTACTTCGTCTTCGTTTTTTTTACAGAAAATAATAGTGAGCTGGTAGGCACGTTATTTTTCATATAACTTAAACGACTATTTAACGGATGAAGTTAAATATACACAATTAATTAACAATTGCGTTTGCTTTACATTTGAGCACTCATGTGTAAATAGCTTTTTCATTGTATATACTACCATATCATATTTGTGTCTAATAGTGTTTTATTTATATTTTACATTACATGCAGTTTGTAATTTACTTGCAATTGTACTTTTAAAATATAACCTACGTATCTACAGTATAAGCATTTTTAACTACTTCAGCTGTGAATGAGAAATTTGATCTGGCTTTTAGATAAAGACCTTAGTTGATATAATTTTTTTATTTAATTAATTATCTTATTATAAATACAATTCTTATTCTCTATATTCTTGTCGAATATAGTCCTTCAGATCAAGCACTGTGTCAGAAGATTCTGCTGAATCTCTTCCCACCTTTCATTCACGATAGGTGTGAATTTATCAAACTGGGTGCTCTGTTGGCAAATACTGTAGGGGGGTTTAAATGAATTAATAAGACAGTGCAGACGTCTCTGCCTAAATTTTATTTCCCAAGCAAATTAAATCAGACTTCATAGTTAGAGTTGATACTTTGAGTGTAATTCACGACTTTACTGAATATTTTCAAATGCAGATTGACCTGTATATCAACTTGATAACTAGCGAATGCTTTAGTGAAGATCTCTAAAACAGTGGCAATATGAATGACAATGGACTATTACAGAATGTGCGAGTTGACTGTTCTGTTGATCACTAACCATTAAAATGTTGGATTTGAATTAAAATGTGTACATTTCTCACACACACATATATAAATTAAAATCCAATATTTTAACACATTAAGAATATTTGCGTTTAATTTAATCCTTGTGTTCCAGTTTATGCAGTAATTTACTCATGTTCACCCATGGGGTGACACTATGATTATTCATTATTTATTATTATGCTTACTTACTTAGAGAGATTCTGTTTGAAGCAGATTGACCTGTATATCAACTTGATAACTAGCGAATGCTATTAAATGCCACATATGTTTACCCCATGGGTGAACATGACCAAATTACAGTATAAACACCACATATGTTTTTTTTTCTCTCTTCCTATGGTACCTTTACTACTATTTAAAACTATTTATTATAATAAGTGGTGCAGATAAACCAAAAAGATAAACACAAAAAAAGATGGACAGCTATCACCTTTTGATCAAAACGTTGCCTTTTGTAAAGTGAAACTGCGAGCCGCGGGTTTGAAATAAATTGTAGATTAATTTTAAAGCATGATTTAGGGCATCTCATTTAATTATTATAAAAAATTTATGAATTACACTTGAACGGGCGGTAGAGTTCTGATTAGACTACGTACAGTGCTCAACATCCCAGAGCCCAAGCCTCATTTAAATAAAAAAAATTCATATTAACAAATATTGTAAGTAAACAACTGTAGCATAAGTTTAGAAAAACAATATTTAGACTCTAAATAGATGCCGAATTTTTTTTAAGGTGTGCCAGCTGCTCTTTGTCAGGGTAAATCATTCAGTGACAACCCCATAAAATTCCATGAACTGGAAATAGGTACTGTACATCTGTATGAATAAACCGAGATGCCCACCCCCGTAAATAATGGCGAATTCAGGGAAAGGCTCCCCCTCAAGAGGTTTTGTGCAGACCACTGAGCTTCTATGGATTCTAAAATTTTTACTGGATTTTAATACCTGCAGTGGAGTCTGTGAATTTAATTACCATAAGATTTGTTGTCTTGTTTTTAATCACTCTATACACAACCTATGACTTCACCTATGCTATTTTACGAATGGAATATTTTTTATGTTACACTCTAAAAACTGCTAGGTTTAATGTTAAAGTGCTGGGTTCTTAATGGCCAGATCTGTAAGTGTAACTTTGCTATTGAGAGTGGAATGTGTATTTATACAATATATGCAACAGTTATGAATAGTGCAGTCCTTCTGAGTGTTCAGTTTATGTTTAGTAGTGAGAGTAGCAATTTGTGTAGTGCAAGGTAATGTATCTAGTTAGGGTGTATGTGCTCGGGTGGAGGCAGAGTTCCGCAAGGAAACAGCTGTGGGGAAAAAAAGCTGTTTCCAAAACTTGTCTTTGTCCAGAGGCTCCTGTAGTGCCTCCCAGAAGGCAGGAGGGCAAAGAGCCTATGAGCAGGGTGAGTGTAATCCTTTGTGATATTGTGTGCTCTGCTGAGACACAGCTTCCTGAAAATATCCTCAATCATTGGAAGTGAAGCTCCTACAATGCATTTCACCACTCACTGTAGCACTTTCCAGTCCGACACAGTGCAGTTCCCATACCAGACTGTGATACAACTGGTCAGGATGGTGCAACGATTGAAGTTCACCAGGATTTCTGAAGAAAGATAGTTCTTCTTCAAAGCCCTCAGGAAGAAAAGGCGCTGGTGAGCCTTCTTGACCAGACTACAGCTGTTGGTAGTCCAGGAGAGATCTTTGGAGATGTGGATGCCCAGGAATGCAAAGCTGGTGACACAGTCCACCACCTCTCCATTGATGTGAATGGGTCTTCTTGGTCTATGGTCTTCTTGGTGTTCAGCAGCAGGTTGTTGCCAGCACACCATGCAGCTAGATGGTCCACCTCCTCTCTATAAGGTGACTCATCATTGTCTGTGATGAGTTTAATCACTGTGGTGTCATCTGCAAACTTGATAATTGTGTTCGAACCATGTACAGGCTTGCCATCGTGGGTGAAGAGAGAGTAGAGAAAGGGACTCAGCACACAGCCTTGTGGTACTCCGGATGAGGAGTGAAAGAGCAGTGGTGATCTCCCCAAACATGCTGGAGTCTGTTGGTCAGAAAGTCCAGAAGCCAGTTGCATATTGATGCGCTAATGCCCATCCCTCCAAGTTTGGTGACTAATTTGGAGGGAATGGCAGTGTTAAATGCAGAGGAATAACAAAAAAGGCCAGGCATAGTTGAAAACCATGAGTAAAGTTCAGAGGCAACACATTCAATGATGTGTTAAATCCATAGCGCAAAGCAAGGTCGTAACTGGATGTTACATGCTTGACATTAAATAGGATGAAAACCGTAACATTTTGGTGAAACAGTTGTGACAGGCTGTGAAACAGACCAAGGATGACGAATTAAACAGGAGTGCGTTTCAAAAATCTTTTACTCACGTTGTGAAATGTGTATGAGTACAGGTAAGAGTGTCACCCAAAACAAAGAAATAAACAAAAACAATCCTTATAACTAACCCCTAAACTAACTAACAGAAAATAAATATGAAAATAAAACTGAAATCTTCAGCACCCTAAATCTTCTACGGCACCCTAACTAAACTCTTTTAAACTAAAGAAAAAAGCGTACAAGGGTGGCATAACACACAACCTAATTATGCTTTGCCTAAACAAATTACGCAAAGCATAATTACTTATTCCCGAAAAAACGATAAGCATCTGGAGACTACTAAAAAATGCACACACTCACAGAACTTGAGGCTTCAAATACATTTGGCACCTCGGCGGGTTGGCAGAGTGTCATGACATCAAAATGATGATGGACAGCCCAGTCAGCCAATAAACTTAGACCTAGAAGCGGAGCTCCTAGAAGCGGAGACAGTGACAAAAAAAAAAAAGTAAGATCAATGGCTTGAATAGCTCAATAATTGGGCGACAAGTGGACATTAGTAGTAGGTCAGTAGGTTAGTAGGTCAGAGCCGTGAAATCCAATAACAGCAACAAATACAAAAAAAACATGAGATGAAAGAAGAAAAACCAAGGAACAACGCAAACTTGGTAATGTGAAAAACAATCTGTTAAAATGCGATAGAATTGGGCAAGAGACCATGCAACAACCTGGTAGCAAGCAAGATTTCTTTCTTTAAATGTTGGAGGAAATCAGCTTTGAATGAGAGTCCGTTGTGTGGGCGGGGGAGTCCCGGGGAAATAGGAAAAATGTGACCGCATGGGAAAAGGAATGACAGAGGCTTGCGAAGAGGTTCTGTAAACGTGACATAAATGCTATATCAAAATTCTTTGTGTGTGATTTGTGTAGTAGAACTAAGAATGTGTGATTTGCCTGTAAGTATACCACTGGTATATATGCAATAATCATATTTCTGTGAGCGTGCATGGTTCACCTCTATGTATAAACATTTGTCTGATTTATTAACATATTCTAATAAGAATATGTATGTTTATCATTTTCACTGTTGAATATGCTTGTCAAAATTTATATAGTTGTGTATGACATCAAATGTGAACAATGTCCCACATGGCCCCAGGTCTAAGAAGGTATAATAACACAAACTGCTTTCCTTACCACAGGGCTAATGGTTATTCAACAAGAATGTCTGTAGGATAAAATGGCTAAACATTTAAAATTGTGCATATGTTATTGAAATTATTATTAACAGATAATTATTATAAACATATTTTTTATTAGACATTATTGAATTACTGTACAGACATAAATGAATTATTCTTCTTATGTTATGTATTTAACTCTGGATGGTCATGTGGAGTTAGAGAAATACAGATATGTTTATTTTGTAATTGTTCTCACTTTTTACCTGCTGATCATTAGTTGTAACGGTCTGGTCATTTTTATCATATTCACAAACAAAAGTCTCCATGAGCCCATGTATGTTTTAATTGCTGCTTTACTTTGTAATGCTCTCTTTGGAGTTACAGCTCTTTATCCTAAACTGCTCACTGATTTACTGTCTGAAATTCAGGTAATTTCTTTTGAATCTTGCATATTTCAATCATTTTGCATTTATACATATGGTGCTTCAGAGTTCACACTGTTATCAGCTATGGCCTATGACAGATATGTATCCATCTGTAAACCACTACAATATAATACACTTGTAAAAATGTCCACTGTTAAAAAACTCTTATGCTGCTGTTGGGTTCTTCCTTGTTGTGAAATTGGCATTAGTGCAATATTAATATATCAACATAAGCTGTGTAAATTCAGCCTAAATAGAATATATTGTAATACCAGTTCAATGATTAAGTTGAGTTGTACAGACGTTTCTGTAAGTTATATATATGGACTTTTTATGTTAAGCATTGCTGTGTTTACTCCATTGATATTTGTGTTTTTCTCCTATATCAGGATACTTTCAGTATGTTTAATTAATTCAAAAGATTTCAGAAGAAAAGCTTTACAAACCTGTTTACCACATCTTTTAATTTTCATCAGTTTCTCCATCACATCGTGTTTTGAAGTTATAAATAGTAGATTAGAAGGAAATGTGTCTCATATGTTCAGCATGATCATGTCAGTAGAAAATCTGGTTATTCCTCCTCTGTTAAATCCAGTTATATATGGACTGAAACTGAGGGAGATTTTGAAAAGGATTAAGAAAATGGTTTGGAAATGTAAGATACATGTAAGCCAATAGACATTTTTTGTACTTTAATAACTGTTTTTCTATAGTAAACTATTTTAATATGTACTCATTTAAGTTTCTTAATTTTTTCCTTCCTTAATCAGCAATGTGATTTATTTTTCTTAAACCAGTTCAAAAATATATAATTTTAACGTAAAATTAAAATGTTTTTGACATCCATATTAGCAAGTCTATTCCACTAATCAGGACGGTATATTTGACAGCTGTTGTGGGAGCAGCTTGACTGTATGGTGTGGTACGGAGAAAGACTCCATCAAGCCCATCCTTTTTGTTGGACATGCTCCAGGAAGCATGAGGTGAAATCTAATCAGATTATCAAGAAAAAAATTATATCTATAATGCCTATGGTCTGCCATGCTGTAATTGCGGCATAATGTGTGTGTGTGTGTGTGTGTGTGTGTGTGTGTGTGTGTGTGTGTGTGTGTGTGTGTGTGTGTGTGTGTGTGTTTTATGAAGGCAAAATTTGAAGAAGAAATTTATTATTTCAACCAAATTCACTATTTCTAACTCTGACAATGTCAGCATGTCTTGTTCTTTTGCTATACTTTCTATTCAGACTAATTAGTAGTCTGAGGGTGTTCTGGGGCCCTGAAGAGGTTCTGACAAGTGCACTGTATTCAGCACAGACTGGGCTACAGTAATATGTGAGCAGCATGTATATACAAGTTTGCATTTGGGAGAAAATAACAGTTATGTGTGATTATTGAAAACAACAACAACAACAAAAAAAAAACACTGAAATAAGTTTACTTCAAAATGATGATAATCCTCTTGATCACTCATTCACAGAAAACAATATATTCACTTACATTTTCTAAGACACGTTTTGTTTAGAAAGGCCATATGCGAGGAGGTGTGAATGATCATGAATAATGCTGTACTTCAGCTTGAGCTGCATAAATACCCCTTTCAATCAGGTATGTGACAGGGGGAAGTACTACAAGAAAATAATTTGAGGACAAAAACACTTTGTTTGTAGTTTATTTAGAATAAGTCAAGATTCAATTGAAAAAATCTCAGGAACAGTTCAAGATAAATAAATTGTGCAAAAACAGACATTCAGGGTAAAATGATGCAAACAAAAGCAGTGTATGATACAAAATGGTGCAAACAGGAACAGTGCAAGATAAAATGGGTTTATGGTGTCTACAGTCACACATCCCTGTGCCACTCTTGAAAGCAGTTCCTGTTCAATTGACACAGGGGACCGTTGCATGCCTGGCCTCTCCCAGGTGTTTTTTGCCATTTGCCATGCACTGCTTTGCAATGCACACACAACCTGCGACCAGCAGTGGCAGCATCTCTGGCATCTGAGGTCAGCTCAGCTACTGGAACTGGTACATGGTCACTATCTGTCCGTTTTGGTGCTACTTCTTGTGAGACACCACAAAGCTCTTTGATAAGTTGTTCCCCATAAACTCTTTATGGGACAGGTTACCATATAGTTCTTTATGCACAATGAAAGCATTGGTGGAAGCAATGTCCAAGAAGTGTAGAAAAATCTTCCTGTACCACTTCATTGTTTTGTGCTGTGCAGTGTAGTACTGCAACAGCTGATCAGAGAGAGATCAATCTTCCACACGCGCAGAAAACTCAATGAATCTGTGTGGAAACTCTGTGTGTTCAAGCCGGGCTGTGTTCAACCCTTTACAGATTCAAATGATGTAATACACTTATGTGTAGGATAAAAAATGACAATTTAAAATGCTCTTACATGGTTACCAGAAAAAAATGCAAGTGGACCCGCCAGGTTTTAATTTTGTTCTCAACGCATTCTGCTGCCACACTGGAGACCGGAAATTAGCATCCAGCTAATAGCTCTTCAACATGCTGTCAGTGCCCAGATAGCGAGATGGATTGAGTATGGTGTCGAGGTCAGCGATGAGACCCACATGCTCCAAGCGAATCTTTTCTGATAGATTTGAGGAGCTCTGCAGGGTACTCTTTGCACAAAATCAAAAAGCTCTGCACATCTTCCTGTGTCAGAGTAATGCCACAGAACTTGCTATCTGAGTCCTTGTTGAATTCTGGCTCTACATTACCTAGCCCATTCATAAATTCATTTAAATTTAGGCATTTGGCAGATGCTCTTATCCAGAGCCACTTACAAAAATTGTTTTGAAATTTCCGTTATTGGGTAAATACTTACACTAAGTTACTAGGTTACTGTGCTAACTTCAGATGGTACTCAAGCGGTATTCTAGTTTTACTGCCGTGCCTCACGGCGGCAGCATTTGGGTTTGTGCATTTGCTGACTTTTACCGCCGAATGGCGCTATATAACTATAGACAGACGCCTCAGGCCTTAGTTCATTCTCTCAGGAATTAATGAGCCGCAGCTCCTTTAGGGCTGCACGTAGTAGCAGATAAATCAAGTGAAACATTGTAGTTAAACAAATTCCTAATCACAGTACTAAAAGTACAGTTCAAATTTATAATTTGAATTAGATTTTAGATAGGATCGAATTTAAGCAAAGTAATTGTTAACACAGTGAACCTTTAGATTTTATCATGTGTAAGTAGAAAACCTACGCGTGTAGGTTTTTTTTTTTTTGTCGTCATCTTATATTTTTTGTTCTTTAAATTTGTAGTAAAATTATTACCTGAAATTAATATAAAATACAACTTAAACAATAAACAAATTTTCAATCACAGTACTAAAATTACAGTAATTTTTAAAATTTATATTAAATATACTGTAGGCGTTTCTTATTTTGCATTGAATTTAAGCAAAGTAAATGTTAACACAGTGAGCTTGTGTTTTTTCACACTTTATATTTTATCATGTGTAACTCTCGCGTAACCAGAAAACTCTGGGTGTGCATCAGAAAAAGTGGGTGAGCCCCAGGCATTGTTGGATTAATGGGCAAACACTATATAATAAAACTATATAAGATACATAGGCTTTATAAGACTCTACCTTTATTTAAAGTGCACTCACAATGACAACAAAACGTTATGATTTTGTAAAATAATGAAAGCAAACAGGGATACAGCGTCCCAGAAAATGAACAAAACTGTGTATGCTTGCCTCACAGACGTGAAAAATATATAGTTATAGACAGTGAAATGTCTGCTTTTTTATAAACAAATTGCAGATTATGTAATTCGTCTGAAATGTGAATTATAGGTGCATCCACTGCTGCGGAGATGACAAGATGAAATTATCATAGCCCCTTCACTTCGCATGAGAACAGAGTGTCTTCTTTCTTCAACCTTCGACATGCAGCGCTATCAACAAACATTCCTTAGTATAATCTATGTTCAAGGTCGTAAAACCGCTGAAGGCTCATAATTAAGAACAACTCCCAAGCTCCAAGCTCGTTATCTTTTATAAACTTTCCGGACCAGATGTACCCGCTCCTACACCCTCCTTTTTGGTGCTTTTTGTGTGTGTGTGCATATATATACTCCTGTCTTCCACAATAAACTTTGAACTTCTCACTGAGCACTGACTTGTGTGTTTCAATGGGGGGGTTTCCTGGCCAGGCGGGAATACAGGCTGAGCACTGAGTAGGCCAAAGGGGGTCTACCAAAATTCAAGAAATCCTTACAATCTGAGGGCTCTGTCTGTGATACCTCTAAATCAGGTGAGTGCTGCTTTTTATTTTTCTCTATAAGGGTAGAGCAACCACACTAGATCTGGACCATGTAAGGGGAAGGATTGTCTTGTGGCTTTTTTATCCATGTTTAGTGCACACTGGCTTCTGAAAAGTTTCTTGAACTGAAGCATAGTGTGGAAGCTGTATTCTGTTGCCTGCTCTTTGTTGTTGTCTTTGTAGCGCTCTTATGTTGTCTGTGTTGTTTGTTGAAGATATTGGTTCTTTCAGTCGCGGGTTAATTCACATTTATAAAATGTGTCATAAGACCACAACTGCTTATCCAAAATCCTTTCATGATCTGCCCATCTGTGCCTGTGTCCCCTGTACCCACAAACGCATGCTCGCGTGCGAGCTGCTCCATCACTGAGGAAGCGAGGAGGGCGTTCCTCAGGATAGGGAAAGACTCCCAAGAGGGTGTCGGGACAAATTCCTCACAGGCCTCTTTCAGATGATGCCAAAGATACTGATGGTGAGGAGGATAACCCGGACGATGAAGGTCCGGATGAGAGGTCTCGCCCAAACCTCGACAAGAAAACACTGCATTTGTTTTCTCCATGGGACCATGAAATCCAAAAATCCAGGTCCAAAAATCCTTCCACCATCCGTTAGCACGCTAAAGGACATTTTTAAAATGCTCCCTTCTCCCAAAAAACCTTTGCATTTTGTTGGCTTCTAGGCATTGTCAGCTTGTGGGTGCGGATTGTCGCTTTATTTTGTAATCGGTTTTGGGAGATGAGGCTGAATTGACAAAGACAGTAAAATGCTTAGACCCTGAAACAGACAAATGGACTGTAGTGGTGAAACATGAAGACATAGAAGGGGGGGGGGGGGGGGGACCTGGACCCTTTTGGGTGGTATGCCCCTGCTTGAGGCAAACCCTAACCCACTTTTCTTTACCACCTTCTTGAATAATTGTTGACCAGAAATCATGAAAAAAAAACAAAAAAAGTTTCAATTGTCAGATCGTTCTACAATAACAATTAAAAGATTAGGCAAGCGTGTGAGAACAATGGAAGGAGATTATATTTTAGAAAGCAAACAAGTGGCATGTCTGTCTGTGGAGAGTGAAGGATACAGAGGCGGAAAAGGGGGAGGTAGAGGAGACCATGGAGGTCTGCAGGGTCAGAGTGCACCCTGTAGATCTGGTAATTGTTATTACTGTGGTAAAGAAGGTCATTGGGCTTGTGAATATCGCACAAAGGCCAGAGATGAGGGACATGGTGGACAAAATGTGTATAACCAATTGAATGATAACTTAGAGAGTACCTCTTCCTTTGACACCCTCGGATATGCTCTGGCATGCTTGATCAATGCACAGGATGACACGCCATTAGCTACAGATCATAACTGCTGCTCAGAGATTATTCACTCCACTAGTATACATCCTGATCTGTCTTCTACCCCATTAACAACTGGCGGCACTCTGTTTGTAGATGGTATCTGTTCAAAACCGTATGATGGAAAATTTCTCTGTCGTTATGCTGTGTGCGCTTCCAGATATAACCGTTGAAGCTTACTCTCTCCCTTTCTCGTCTGCTCAGGCAGCTAAACTTTTTGCTCCCACACGTGTGTGTGTTCTTTTTAAAGGAAATGATGTCACTATATACACTGATTCTCGTTATGTTTTTGGTATTGCTCACACCTTCGGCCGCATCTGGCAATCCAGGGGGTTTCGTTCTGCTGAGGGTAAGCCTATTTCTCATTCTTCTCTTGTTCAGGATTTAATAGACGCATGCCATCTCCCTAGTATTCTTGCTATTGGAAAAACTAAGACTGATTCCTCTGGTGACTCTATTGAAGTGCGAGGTAATTCGCTAGCTGATCGTATTACTAAAGAAGCGGCCCGAAAACAGATTTTCTTTCCTGACTCTGATTCTGATCTGATCAATATCTGTTTTCTTGCTAGCTCTTTGATTCCCGATTTAGATTTATTGTTTTTACAAGCTTCAGCCACATCGAACGATTCTTCTTTTTGGCAAACGCAAGGTGCCTAACGTTGCTTCTGATTGTTTATGATATTGTGCTGATGGTTGTTTGTGCCTGCCATCGCATTGTCTTCCCTTCCTCGTGCGCGATGTGTAACACCATGGAGGGGGGTGTTAGTGAAAATATGTTAGTTTGTTATGACTGAAATAAAGCAGCTCACATCAGCGTGCGTTTCGCACAGCGCTTCATTCATAGACATGCATTGTGCTATGTTGTTGTTTGTAATTAGAGTATTTTATGAATAAAATGTAACTGCTGTATTTGGTACATGCTTTTATTTTCATCTCGCTGCCGACATGAGCCGATACGAGCAGCTTTGTTTCAGTCATAATAGTCATCTATCATAAATAGGGCGACTTTTGCAAAGCAAACAAAATGTAAAATCAGTACCCCAGAAAAACAACAGAGCACAAATATATACTTGTTGAATAAACACAAAATCTTTTAAAAGTGAAAGCGTGCAAGTGTAAAGTTTAATTTCAACCATTCCAGCCATTCATGAATTCAAATAATTATTTAATGCTGGATAAAAAAAACACCAAAAAAAAGGATGATTATTATTATTCTGGTTATTATTATCATGCTTTTTTGCTGTGTGTGTTCAGTGTTGAATGGTTATTTGAAACTGAAGCGCTTCGTGTGGATTCATGCCATTTTATCATACTAAGATTATTACATTGTGCTCGGACAACTGAGCTTCTGCAGATTCCAAAATTGACTATCTTTAATAACTGATAGAGCTTTTGAGCTGTACACACAGGCATTCTCGCCTAAACAACTCTGTAGCACTGCCACATAAAGGGCCATTTTATATAGGGTGACGTAAGCCGGCTAAATGATAAAACAGCTGCAAAGTCCTATTGATTGTGCCCAGAAAGGTTTTTTTGCGCTCGTGAGTTTTATGTGTATTGGTTTCCAGAGAATAAAGAATAAAACAGTTGTTGGATCAAAATAACCCAACCAGGTGTTTACAGAAACAACCCAGCATTTTTTTGAGTGTATTTATTTTTTAGAGTTCTATTCTGAAAGTCTATTTTTCCAGTTATTTCTATATTTAAAGTTTGATGTCTTTAAATGTATCATCATTTAAAAAATAATAATAATAACAAGAAACCAATACAAAAAGAGGGTATATAACAGTATATAACGGACAAATCCATTACTCATGTTAGCTTTTCTACAAATGGTGAAAAACATTTTGATGCCTTCCCTCCTCAGCCACATAAATTTCTGCTCCCACTGAACCCAGTACTCCCACCTAATATCACAACTATTTGGCCGTTTGAAAAAACGTCTCGCACTTGGTTGCTGTGACATTTTGGCAGGTGCGGTGATGTAGATGAGACATTACAAGATAATTGCAAATTAATAAGTGCAATCAGCTGGACATGAGTGGGAATTGCAGTTACAAATTACAGCAGATTGCCTACAGTGTAATCTGATTAAATGACAGATGGCCTTCGGATTTTTTCATCACTGCTAAAGCAATCAGTCAACAACCCACTCTTGTCACATAAATGACAATGGGTTCCCTGTTAAGATCGTAATCTTCATCTCAGGCAGATTTTCCTTACCACGGTCACCTCATCTTGCTCATCAGGGACAAACTGATAATTCTAATTTATACATCCTCACATTTTTTCCTCACATTTTTCTAACATCTAAAAAAATATTAAAATTAATTTAATTATCAATTTTCACAATACTTACCAAGATGATAAGATATATGTAGTCCTTTAATCTTCCATAACTGGATCCGGCTAGGCATATGGTCAAAAAGACATCTGAAGTACTTTCTTGTTCAGTCCATGCCTGCTTGATTGTTTCCTAAAGATAATGAGCAGAGATTTACCACAGATGTCTGCAATTCACTTGAGATTTCCCTTGGTTGATACATTTCTTTGCTATAAAACTAAACCAGCTGATTCTGATTAGCACAACTGTTCAGCCAAATAGGCTCAAACTAATTTGACATCACCTCCCCTGTATTTATTCATATTAAATGTCATTAAATGATGGTTCTTAAATTAGAGGAGTAGGAACAAATGTTTACATTGACAGGTTTCAAAGTGACATGTATACAAAAAACCAGTGGCCATCATTACTTTAAGAAATCCGAAAAATTGGGAAAACTTTGAAAGCGTCCCCAAGTGCAGTCACAAAAAGCATCAAGCGCTACAAAGAAACTGGCTCACATGCGGACCGGCCCAGGAAAGTTAGACCAAGAGTCGCCTCTGCTGCGGAGGATAAGTTCATCCGAGTCACCTGCCTCAGAAATCGCAGGTTAACAGCAGCTCAGATCAGAGAGCAGGTCAATGGCACACAGAGTTCTAGCAGCAGACACGTCTCTAGAACAACTGTTAAGAGGAGACTGTGTGAATCAGGCCTTCATGGTAGAATATCTGCTAGGAAACCACTGCTAAGGACAGGCAACAAGCAGAAGAGACGCGTTTGGGCTAAAGAACGCAATGAAGAAAACTCTTTGAATGAGAAGGTGTGTCCAAACTTTTGGTTTGTACTGTGTATATATTCTTTTTTTTTTTTTAACAAACTCAGAAGGGACTTTTTCCTCTCTGTTCCAACCACTAATCATCAGCCTGATCATGTGTTAGTATCTGCACCTGTTTCTCACTGGTTCATGCTTTAATTTAGATGTTTTTTTATGCTTCAATAAATCATAGGTCACTGTGTAGCTTAACAAATAATAAAAAATAAAAAAAACTACCCCCAAAACAGCTCAGGTACTGGACTGAAAATGAAAAAAAAAAAAATCTTCCAACAATGAGAGGCAAATATTTATTAAAACAAGCAAGACCATGTTTTCTCATTTTTTTTGTTTGTTTTGCACTTCATTGCCACTGTTCCTTTACCCAGTTGAGCAGCATTTCACCTCCTGAAGATAAGACCAAAGGGAGAATTAAATGAAACAACCCTAGAAATGCATGATAAATATAAAATAAACAAGTAAATAAATATATATTTGATATCTGATATGTTTCACTGGTTTGATGCGGTTTTGCACAAAGATATTAAGAGTTATTTACCTTTTTTAACTTCTGTTTTTGTTCCAATACTTTTACAAAAATAGTAGGGTGTATGCCAGCAACTGCACTGTAAAAAATGATTTTTTTTGTGATTGTAAATAAAGATAGTATAATTTAAGTACATTTTACAAACAAATTCTATTTAGTCTTTTTATTTGAAAATTCAGTAAGCTATTTGAGGTTTTGTTGTAATGTATTGCACTTGAATACATAATATTCAAATGGAGTAAACTCAAATGGAAATTACCAAGTATTATTTACTTTGTGTTTTGTCATTTAATGAACTAATGCAAAAATGGCAAAGCTTACTCCACGAAGCCAGGCAATCTATGCGCCTGCTCTCCTGGGTCAGAAGTGGCGCGCAGAAGAAGAGAAAAACCAACGGATCTTTTCTCGAAGAAGGTTTATACACGGTAAGTTATGAAATATTTGTTTATTGGTCAATTTAGTTACGGTTGTAGTAAAGTATAGAGCTATTAAGCTGTCCTGGTGGTTAAAGATTTAACCATAGACTGCACGTTGATAGAGTTGAGTTCGCTAAACAACCGATTTGCACAAACAAAAGTTATTAGCACCTAGCATCTTTGTCGAAAACAATTGTCTTGTATTTTACATGTAATCGTCTGAGAACTTTAATGTACAGTGAACTTTGAAATAAACTTTGCCGGACGCGAGCGTAGCGG